>OZ018398.1:11494108-11591917 GCA_963969525.1 Ontholestes murinus | reverse complement strand
GTTAGTGTGGATATTCCTGATATTGAGGTAAGTGAAAATAATTACCAATGCGCTCTATTAATGTTTACTCTATCAATATGTTATAATTGGATAAAACATGTGTCTTAATGTAATATAAAAGTTTATTATTTAAATATGATGCACTGTATTTAGTAGAAGAAAGTAAAGAAGTAATATAAAATTTCGTCATTAATGGCCAGTTGGTAATCAATTATTAATTAGTTGACGACAGGATGTCCCAAATAATTAGGCTATTTTTATTTAATTGCTTTTTAAATACACTAAATATAACGACATATCAGCATTTATAAACTGAAATGAAAAAAAATCTGTTTAAACAAAATTAACTATATTACCTTAAGGTAAGAAAGGCCATAATGTTTGCACTTCTATGAATACAAACTTCAGCTCTAAATTCTACAAAACAGTATGCACTTGGTAGGAAGTAGCAAGTGGATGTAATATGCACAAATATATATATTACATTTGGTACTCCTTTATATCCGGGCTTTTTGAAGCGTCCTTTGTTGTCCGAAAAAATTGCCCAATGTGCCGCTTTATAGAATGCGATGAGCAATCTTGCTTATATTGGTTATCCTGGCTATATTATACAGGATAAAGTATGGAATTAAGTAGATATGTTTAATATCTTTGAAATTTTGCAGATAAGTGCAATAGGACAAAATCCATTTGATGTACATTTTTTGTTAATTATATACTTTTTCGGTTTAACCGAAAATACCCTCAACTCTTTTAATTTAAATGGAACATCCGGTATATTTCTATAGATTTTAAAGAGCATGTTATTTCGAATTTGTACATATTGAATTTATAGTAAAAAATCTGTAAAAACGAAGCATACAGCACTTTAATCAACCTCTTTTAAGTTTTTATAAATCAGAGTAAAAAACTTTTTAAAAATGACGACATTTTTAAATGACGATTATTTAGAAGAAAAAAAGCCAAAATCTTTTATTTATTTATATTTTTTATTTATATATAAGTATTTGTTCAACTCCTACTTGTAATTTGCCGTGATTAAATTTCTTTTTTTGTACATTCCATATGTAGTAGAGAGATCAGAAGTATAATGGCCAATTTTTCTGTGAAAAGGAATATATTAACAATTTATGATAAGTAAAGATTATAATTTGTATCTTACTAGAAAGTTGCCAACATCTTTGTGCTACATGTTGGTTGCGTCTGTTCGCCTGATGATAATTTTGACAACATAAAATCTAGAGCTTCATTTTTCATTTGCATTGATTATATTTTTCATGTAATTTATTAATAATTTCCGGGAATAAAGAGAAGCCAAGCAGAAAAGATGGCAAATTAGAGCTGTACGGCGGATGACCTATCAATTCGACTTTTTAGTTATTAAAAAGTCTCTTGCTTGAGCCGATGTGCGAGAGCTCGCATTGTTCTGGTGGAGAAAGATACATCTTTGTCGGTTGTGTTGTGTTGTTCTGATAAATAAATGGTTGTCGACCATTTTCTACAAAGTGCATATATAGTCGAGCCGTCGATAGTTGACTAATACATCGCTTCATATTGGATGAATCAAGTTTTAGGTAAACGTAAACTAAATTTGATACCGCGCATATGCGGGAAATTTAAAAATTCCTTGAATGTCATATGCACATGTTAATTTTTGCAATAAAATTGAAAAGAATAGAATTTTTGAATAGAGAATGAAAGACCTTTCAAACGATATATCACAAGCCCATTTAAAAAATTGGGGGTTGTAACTGTCACCTGAAAGGAGTTGAAGGTTGGGATCACATTTTCTCGTTGAAGAGAATGTCAATTTATAGTTTAAAAACCGAAATAATGAATTTATTCCATTTGGCCGCGCTACTGCAGTGCGGCTTCGAGAGAATTGCCCTAGGGCTCAGGGAGATATACAAAGCAAGGTATGCATTAGGGTATATATCCCGGTTGTGGAGGGAGGAAAAAGTGGTATTTATACCTAAAGTGGACAATAGGCCTGTAGATGAACCTAAATTATATCTAATGAGGTTATAGCTTAACCTCATTTCTCTTAAAGACTATGGAGAAAATAATCGATGAGCACCGTCGATGCTCTACACCACCTCGTCAAAGAGGCAGAACGAGCCATCCTATACAAGGAAATAGCAATCGGAATATTTGTAGACATTGTCTTTGACAACACCTCATTCTCTGCAATAAAACGAGCGGCTATAAATAAAGGATTATATCATTTCACGATAAGATGGGTAGAGGCAATGCTTCAAAGCCAAATAAATCATGAAGGTATTCTTGCAATTCTAATGAAAAAAGTACTGAATAGCATGAATAACTGGTGTGCTCGAGAAGGAGTAAGTGACTAAAACGATCATAGTTGCATATAAGGGCCCCCTCTCTAAATAGAATGGAGATAAACCTCTCCAACGAATTAAAATATATTGGTATAATTCTGGATGCCAAACATCGCTTTGAGCCTGTCGTATAATCATTGGCCTCACGCCGCTCCATCTAGTGGTATAAGAAGAGGGACTTTTACGACTACACCAGAGGAAGAAAACACTGCCGGGGGACTGGACAGGACAATTAGAAATACTACAGCAAATCAACCCGGTCCTCCTGTCCAAACTGACGGACATCATGTCCAGGAAGCTCGAATCAGAATTACCGTTTAAGGTGTAGATTGAGGACCCCAAAACGGCTTTGATGAGAGTCAAGGAGTTTGGTCGAGGAATATCAGCCTAGTACACTGATGGTGTCAAGAATAACAGAGATACTGGAATAAGCATTTAACCTTACCAAAACCACAGGAGCTTCATGGCTCTGGGCACGACACCCACGATTCTGCAAATGGAAGCAATTGCAATTGATATGTGCGCCAGAGAATGCCTGGATAGGCACATAAATGGCGCGCAAATATACATTTGAACTCGTTCACCCTCATGTGGGTCTTAGGACCCGGGGATATTAAAGGCAGTGACAGGTGAACTCGCAAAAAGAGGTGCAAATGCCACTCTTTTAGGACCAGAGCCGTTTTGCGGTCTCCCCTCAGCACACAGAAGAGAGGTGGTACAAAAATGGGAAGAGGACAGAAGACGGAAGCACTGGGACAATGTACCAGGCCTACGTCAATAGAAGAACTTTCACCGGACTTATGACAGGGCAATATGCCCTCCGGTACAGTTAATAGGAAAATGGGAAAAGTGGAAACTGTAGACTATGTTGCTAGGTTTATCGAGGACGTGGGTCTGCTTGGGAATGGTAGGTTAAGGGTAGAACAATAGATCTATTAGGTCGCAGTTCACGAGAGGCCAACGCACTTCACAAATAGCCCATTTAACCTATAACCTATATAGTTGCTATACAATTCTTAGTACGAAAATGCATGTCACAATCAGCTCCCGGCAGCTCGACAATATCCATAGATTTGTTTTGAAGCATCGCAATCGTATTTCTTGAGCATATTTCGATTAATCGACTGGTTTTTGAAAGTGCTTTATCGAATTTCATCGATGCACTGTTGCACAAATTTCGGTTAATCTAAGTCAAAAGTTTTGCAACGTTGTAAAAATTAATAGTACTGAAATATTTAGACTTAATTCTTTCTTGGCCGGCATCAAGTTTTTTGTCACTGTAAGCAACAAATGACGCATGGACATCAAGATGTTCTGAGTAACCCTACTGACGAAAAGTTAAACTTTACCTTAGAGTCGGTTGCCAGATGACAGAACCTAGATTGACCATTCCTAAACTATAAAAGGCAATCCTCGTATATTTGGTTATTTGGTTCATTTTCATTTAAACTTTTGAAAAGTTGTCATAGGTGTTTAAATTCCTTTTAAAATTTAAACCCTACCAGAATGTTATTAAGAATAAATATCTTAATTCGAAACTCACTGCAATTTATATAATATATAGAGCTTCAAAATGTCGAAATCTTCCTTGTTTATTGAGCTTTTGGCTAAATCAATTGTACAAAACATTTGTGTATTTTTATGCATATTATGCTGAGGAAATCCGGTATGTATTTTCATTTGACATAATTTTAAATTCTAGCTATCACGTTTGCTAGATAGGAATTGTTAGTAATTTGAATGTTATAATTCATCTCTTGGGGTGTAACAATAGTTAAATAACGCTTAGAAATTTTATATTTATATATGTCATGTTGACATTAACCGCTAAAGAGTCTCACCTAAAAGGAGACAAAAAAGTAAATAGAAGCATTTATAAATAAATCCGGATGCCCAAGAGGATATTTGCTTCCCCGTAATTATGAAAAATAAAGCGTTTGCTTCTTTCGCCCAAAATTTGTATTATGTTGTTTTAATTGATTTGTTGTATATGTATTTTTTAAGAAAGGAGTTCAAAGATGTATAAATAAATAATTATATAGATATAATTATCGCAGAATTGAGTGTTTATTTATTTATATTATTGGTGTTCTTTTTTAAAAAAATAAATAAAATACAGAAACAAAATTAAATTACAAAAACATACGTAAAATTTTGTTCGAATTTTCGTAAACGATAAGCGCGTAGAGTGTCTCTTCGTTATCATTTAAGTATAGTGTAATTTTTCTTTTGATATATGATAATAACTTCATAATACGATAAGTAAAAACTAATACATTTGTACAGTTATTTTGTTAACAACAACACGCAATATAATTTAGATTGTTTCACTAGATGCTAATAATAAATACCAACATCTGGTGTATGAAGTTTCAGAAAAAAGTCCTTTTGCTCTTTGGACAATGAACAAAATGTATAGTTTCAGTTCAAAATCAGAGATATTTCAAAAATCGCCAAAATGTACTCTGAACAAAATATATTTCCAGTTAAATTTTAGAAAATAATCATTATCACAATACTTTCCTGTACCTTGTAGAGCCTTTTAATACATTACCTGCTTTTTAAAGATATTTTATCCCGATTTGTGACGTTCAAAAGAAGTGAGAATATGGCCCCTTTATGATGAATCCCACGTGGATTGCAACTGCATACCAGAATCTTTATATTGGTGTTAACTAAAACCATTTCCATCATGCTCCTGATTATTCTTGAATCCAGTTGGTTCAGTTATAAATTTCGATGTTTTGTCATTTTATATTACCTTTCATTAGATCAGTGGCCTATTGAATATTATCATGGATTTTTCATTTAGGTCACACATAATCTTACCATTTCTTCCCCAGATCATCAGTTGAACTTTAAATAACAAGAAAGGCATCGTTCTCGACTCACAAAAATGCCTATCTGTTTTTTTGATTCGATTTGATGATTAGAGATGGTTCTATTCACACATTCCATCACACTGCCGAATTAAAGGTGGAAACCTATTGTCCTCGTCTTATTACTCTACATTTTAAAAGATATTTTAAAATTGTTGGAACGTTGAAGTTTTAGCTAAAACGTCATCAGTGGCGAGCGACGCGTATGAGAGGGCCCATTGTAGTGGTGAACAACCTAATCGCCTTTGAAAGGGTGTACTCGACCCTTTAAATGGCGAAGTAATCCAGCGTAAAACTGACCTGTGACAGTCTCGCCGGTAGGAACAATCTCTTTGCAGATCAGCCCTTTAACATAAAAAACAATAAACATGATTTTACACGTGAATTGCTTATGCGAGCCTTCTTGGGTCTTGGAGATGAGGGGTGTGCCACTCAGCACTTTGACGTTTCGTTTCAGAATCGTACTTGTAAACCTTCGTCTCATCACCAGAAACCACCTTCTTCAAAAAATTGGGATCATTGGTTTCAATAACACGTATAGTCCAACAATCTCAGTCTGACCAACGAGGATGCGGGCCGCGCAGAGAGTGATATATGAAAATCTAAGCAAGAGGTACAAACATTTTTTCGAGTACAATCGAAAATAAAAGTCGGCCGGTTTATTAACAGTCTAGAGAAAGTGTACGTTCGGTCCGCACGCTTACCGGGAAACACGTGGGTACCCCTACAGGGACGGCACACAGTTGTAAACAGATTATGATGATTTTTAAATTTTGTCATTAAATGTCCCAAACGCACGAACGAACTCCGTATTATACCGATGCCCTTTCTCCTACCCTACACCTGCCCATTTGCCACAGCGCAACTGACCAGACTGAGATTGTTGGACTATACTCACTTCTTTAGCCATCTTTGTACTTCAATGTCTTGGGTGCAACAAACGACCGTAGAAAATATACTGCTGACGTCCATGTGATCCGTTAGCTGACACACCCCACTACTTCACCCTGTTTGTTGAATGGGTATACGCGCGCTACCCTACTCCTACTTTCCCCGTTAATAATAGCCGGTTCTTCTGTTGCTCTTTGTAATCTTCATGTTATTTGTCGAACATTTTCTGGTTCAAATTCGAGCAGTATTTGAAGGTCTTCATGTTTATCAGCTTTTCCTTTTATGAACATCGTATGTGTCCATATTTTATACATTTTTAGCATTCTACGGTGCTCTTCTTTGCTAAAGAGTCGTTTATCCATAATTTTACAAGCATGACCTTGATTCTTCATTGTAGTTTTTGCGGATTTTTTGTGAATTTACTATCTATTTAGTCGAACAAGTATCAATACTGGCCAAGTTTATCTATCTTTTAGTCCATCCAAGAATATCAAGTAATAGTAAAGGTTCTTGGTTGTTCTAGGAAATGCAAATCGTATTAAATGGGCAATAATATCTTCGAATTCTTGAATACTCTTATTAGATTTTTAGCAGCGGATTTTAAGTTGCTAATGGTAATCGTGTTCAAGGTTTGTTTGATCATACCTCATTTGCAAATGCTCGAGTAAATGAAAATAGTGCATTTTGCTTTGATATACTTGCTGCAAAACATATGTTGTATTCTCACATGTTGCTGAACTCAATTCAGTTTGTTGATGCGGCAGACTCAAATTACTCTAGGAAGTTCGACCATTAAAATGAGGTGGCTACATTTTATTCTGTGAATGGGATGGTGCTATTTCATGTTCGTCAATTCCGTATATTTTCTGTTAATTACTAAGGGAATCACTGAATAAGCAGGACTTCTACACGGTAGGTTACGCCAACTTTTCGGCAATTCGGAAAGTTTGCTAGCGAAACCTATGTCGGATGCTCTCGACATAGTAAAC
Organism: Ontholestes murinus; assembly: GCA_963969525.1. NCBI lineage: Eukaryota > Metazoa > Arthropoda > Insecta > Coleoptera > Staphylinidae > Ontholestes > Ontholestes murinus. The sequence goes on along the minus strand of OZ018398.1, from coordinate 11,584,816 downwards.
AAATAATGCATAGACCAAGGACTATCCGTAAATCCAACAAAAACGGAACTGGTACTGTTCACAAGGAAAAGAAAGATAAAAGATTTCAAATCAAAAAGCTTTCGGGTCAAAGAAAAGAAAGAATACTTGGACATTCTTCTAGATAATAAACTAAACTGTAATGCCCATCTGACGTAGAGATCTAAGAAAGCATGCACAGCCCTCTAGCAATGCAGACGAATTGTGAGGAAAACATGAGGACTCTTTCCAAAGGTTGCTCTATGGATCTACACAGCCACGTTCGATGTAGCGCTCTTTTGAGCCATGAGAACAACACCAACAGCGGCTGTGGAAGCCCTACTGTACGTGTCATCCTTGGATGGCTTGTAAGCAACCCCACAAAATCTTGGAGGATTTCAGGAAAAAAAATCCCGAGATTATAATTCCGTTGTAAAATATCCCTCGAAAATACATATTCACTAGAAAGCTTCAAATAGACCTGAGCTACGAAGACTCAGGAGCAGGAAACAAGCACAAAGATATTCACATATACACTGATGGGTCGCCAACGAAAGCAGGCGCTGGTGTAGGAATTTTCTGCAAAAACCTGTCCCTAATAAATAGTACTGCAGTAACTCATAGTGTACACGAGTTGCAAAGCAAAGGCAATCTCTGACAAGAAGATCAAGGCAAAAAAATATACATCATATCGGACAGCAGGGCTGTAATTTTGTCCATTACCAGCTGCGAAATTACCTCAGCATTAACGCTGGAATGTTGCGAAGCTTTGAAAGAAGTGGCTCGTGACAACAAGGAGACCTGAGTAAAATGACTCTACAATTTAAGATCTCACCTGTTCGTCGCTAATTTAAAAAGGAAGATTGGTTAGACATGTATTCAGCAAATGATTTTAACGATAAATTTAATATATTTTACAATTCCTTTTTATACCATTTCAATATGAGTTTTCCACTGTTTAAATCAACCATTCGTAAAACAAAAACAAAAAACATGGGTAAACTCTACAGTAACAAATTCAAGTTTGAAATTATACAATGCTTACATACTAAAAAAGTCCTTTCCTCGATATAAAACAGAATATCTTACCAAGGAATGAGGACACAGATGGGAGAATGTACAAAAGGCCCACTGGGGCCTACGTGCAGAGGAACTATCTGCCCTCCCATCAAATAAATCTATATCCAGATCCAGATATTTCTAGCATCTGTTGCCTTTTTGTCAGATTTTGCTTTAAAAATTCTTGATTCTTCTAACATTTTTTTGTTTATTTTAGTGTGATATCATCTATTTTATTTTATCGAAATTTTCAAGCAATTTTTATTTCAGATTTGCAGAATTTTCCTGAAATTTTTGAGAATTAGTAGCAATTTTTCTTCCGATATCAAGGGAAAATATCTTTGAATCGTGACCCTCCTCTTTTAGTGAGCAGCCTTGAGCCTTACCTGTAATATACTTTTCTTCCATACAAGCTTTTAAATGGATTTTTAATCCACCACTTTCAAATTCATTATCTTAACCTTCGTCAGAATTTTTATATCCCACAACTGATAGCAATATAAATGTTTTTCATTTATTCATATTCTAATACTTACATAATAATTATTTACAAAGATTAGGCACTACTATTTACATAGCTTATCGATTGTATTAAATAATATCTCGCCAGATTGCGATACAGTGTATTTATATCATGCAAAATCTTCCAGTTGCTGTGAAATAACGGTTCAAATGTCTCATCCACGTTGTTCCACTTTGTTCTAATATTATTGAGATATTAAATTTATATAATATATAATATTAAAGAATTATAAAAAGATCAGTGGAAAAGAATCGTTATGGCCATGGCATTAAATACAGGGTGTCCCAATGTCGATGCTGCAATGGGGAATGTTTTGCAGAAATCAGTGCTCGTAACAAATCCCATTTAAAATTCACTTGAACTTTTTTCAATTTTAAGATATTTTGAAAAAAGAAACAAAATTTGACAATTTTAATTTTTCTCAATAAATCAATAACGCCTAACGCGGATGCTTTTTTTCAGACACTTTTTTAAGACAAAATTTGAAATGGGATTTGTTAAGAGCACTGATTTCTGCAAAACATTCCCCATTTAACTATTGCTCTATCTCTTCTAATAACAGAGATGCCAATAGTGAGCATCGAAATTGGGGCATAGTGTTTAGAAAAATATACTAACATTTTCAAAGAAAAGTTAAAAATAATATTAGCCTCTATAACATAAGTAAGACACATTCGTTAATTATTTGCAGATACAAATTTTAACATTTTCATAATATTAAGAGTTAAATGAATTGTATATAATAAATATATATATTTTTAATTTTAATTTTTGTGTTTAATAAATGGAAATATGCAGCTACAGCATTATATGCATTACGCAGATTCCAAGAACCGTAAAAGTATTTCCTTAAGAAATAGATAATTTGTGTGATTTTTGTTTGTTCTCTTCATAAAACGGAATTTAAAATATGTATGAATGAAATTCAATTATAATAATAATGATCGTAATTATTACTTTGTTAATACTTAATTTTTTAATTGTGTTTTTTATCTTGTCACGAGTAACATTTCTTTATTTATACTTACAAATTGCGTAATATAATTCAAGGTTGTACACGAATGCTATTCCTGAGATAAGCTTAATAAACGCAAAATTGAAACAGAAATAAACACTTGACTACGACGAAAATATGATAACACTTATTCAGTGTTCAAACATAATCAAATTTATTATTCATCGGAAAATCATAAGTGCGTAGACTCAAGGGCGTTTCCAGCCAACTGGCTTAGGGGGGTAATTTAAAGAAAAACTTAAATATTTTTCCATAAATATAAAGTAATCAACATCAAAAAATATAATTTATATAATAATAAAATATAAAATATATAAAAACATAAAATAAGATATTCTGTAAAATCTGAAATAGATTTTTCTTATTAAATTTATTAAAAAATCGATTTTAAAGTGATATCCAAATCTTTGCCAGATTGTTGTCAATAAAACACTAGGTATTATTGTGTTAAAATTGAAGAAATTCATCGTGTCTTTATTAAATCTGTATTGCAGATCTGTAATAATATTATTCGGGAAAGGTATATACAGGGTTATTCACGCTATACGGCACGGAATATTGTGGCCAAAATACGTGACTTTCAAAGTTTCACTTTGGGGATATATGGGGGTCTATTAGGGCTACTTTTTAAAATTACTTTCATAATATACAGGGTGTCCCAAAAACCCTAAAAGTATCAAAGTTGTGTTTTTTTAATGAAACACCCTGTATTTTATTGCATTTTTGGATCATTCGATCAAAATAAGTGTGTATTTTAATAAGGTTTTAATTACTTAAACCTTAAGGTTTTTGAAATAATTTGAATTTTGTAAAAATTTAACCTAATTTTCATGTTTCAAATACTTAAAAAGTAATTAAGTTATGCATACCAAATTTACACTGAAATGTAACAATAGATCATCATTTATTTAAATGTAACGCTATATTTATTAATTTATCAGCATATGCACGTTTTAATTACCTATCGAATGGTATTTATATCTTAAATGTTAAGTCTTCTCGTTTTTACAGAACACGCTAAAATATTATTTTTTGCACCGTTTTAGTACTTTTTAAGTAAAAATTTTAATGTATCTAGTTTTCTATGGTATTTAAAAACGTCAGATAATTAATTTAGTATGCCACTAGTTTAAAAAGCCTGTCTTTTGTTATAGTTGTCTTATTTTGCATTTTTGTGTTAGATCATTAGTAATCGTTATTGTTTGAACATCGCTGTTGTATTTTTTGGTAAAAAAGGAAGATTTACTCAAAAGAAGGGGGTATTGGCATTATCTTTATGCTTGGAGAATGTCATCAAAATTGTTTATTGGCTTGTCGAGTTGTTAACGGTGGACGCGGAAGGGGTCCCTGGCGAGGCTCACCATCGATTAGCAGCCGCAGGCTTCGATTAAACAGTTTCCCTTCGGTGATACTTGCTTGGGATTCCACTCCACGTCAACGTAGGGGCACCGGCTAGCTGTGAAAAAAGTTAAAAGACAAGAGAAAGTGTGTAAATTAAACATGGGGCCGGAGAAGAAGAAAATACATTACAAAAGATAGACAGACAGAAAATAGACATAGAACAATATACAATATATACAAGAAAGGCAAGAGGCTTGAATCGGCGAAGCCGACCAGGCTGACCACCGCTGCTGATGGCAGACGACTGGTAAAGAGCGATGGTCGGGCCTGGTTTTATATGGTGATCTCAGGTACCGCGGCTTTGTTCTTGTCACGTAGGCACGGTAATTCTTGGAACAGGTAATTATCCTCGTTCGCCGAAAAAGGGTCCGATTTATTGCTCGGCACTGGCAGCTGCACATTTTGGAAAATTATCTCGTTTGGATTATTTCAATAATGCGGAATTTATGCAAATTATTATTAGGAGCAATGGGTAGCTCGTAAAATGGATTAAAATATAATTACGCATTTGTTACCACGTTCAGGTAAACTGAACGCCGGTAACAGAGTTTATACTTAAAGGTTTCCTGAAATAAATCACCCTAAGCCAGCCATTTTTGAGAGACTATTAAACCAATTTAAAGAAATTGGAAGTGTCAGTTATAAAAACCCCAGTATAAAAAAATCTGTGTAAATTTTCATTTTTTAATATTAAATACAACAACGATGTTCAAACAATAACGATTTTTATTTAAAAAGTACTAAAACGGTGCAATAAACAATATTTTGGCGTTTTCTGTAAAAACGAGAAGACTTAACATTTAAGATATAAATACCATTCGATAGGTAATTAAAACGTGCATTTGCTGATAAATTAATAAATACAGCGTTCCATTTAAATAAATGAAGTTATAGCCATTTAAAGTTCTCATTTGTTTAATTCCAATTTTTTTACACCCGGTATAAGATGTCAAATTTATTATACTTGGAAAATAAAATATGATCTATTGTTACATTTCAGTGTAAATTTGGTATGCATAACTTAATTACTTTTTAAGTATTTGAAACATAAAAATTAAGTTAAATTTTTACAAAATTCAAATTATTTCAAAAACCTTAAGGTTTAAGTAAGAAAAACCTTATTAAAACACACACTTATTTTGATCGAAGGATCCAAAAATGCAATAAAACACAGGGTGTTTCATTAAAAAAACACAACTTTGATACTTTTAGAGTTTTTGGGACAAAAATTTTAAAAAGTAGCTCTAATAGACCCCCATATATCCCCAAAGTGAAACTTTTTGAAAGTCACGTATTTTGGCCACAATATTCCGTGCCGTATACCGTGAATAACCCTGTATATTAATTCTTTTCTTTTTTCAATTTTAAGATATTTTGAAAAAAGAAACAAAATTTGACAATTTTAATTTTTCTCAATAAATCAATAACGCCTAACGCGGATGCTTTTTTTCAGACACTTTTTTAAGACAAAATTTGAAATGGGATTTGTTAAGAGCACTGATTTCTGCAAAACATTCCCCATTTAACTATTGCTCTATCTCTTCTAATAACAGAGATGCCAATAGTGAGCATCGAAATTGGGGCATGAACAACGATGTTCAAACAATAACGATTTTTATTTAAAAAGTACTAAAACGGTGCAATAAACAATATTTTGGCGTTTTCTGTAAAAACGAGAAGACTTAACATTTAAGATATAAATACCATTCGATAGGTAATTAAAACGTGCATTTGCTGATAAATTAATAAATACAGCGTTCCATTTAAATAAATGAAGTTATAGCCATTTAAAGTTCTCATTTGTTTAATTCCAATTTTTTTACACCCGGTATAAGATGTCAAATTTATTATACTTGGAAAATAAAATATGATCTATTGTTACATTTCAGTGTAAATTTGGTATGCATAACTTAATTACTTTTTAAGTATTTGAAACATAAAAATTAAGTTAAATTTTTACAAAATTCAAATTATTTCAAAAACCTTAAGGTTTAAGTAAGAAAAACCTTATTAAAACACACACTTATTTTGATCGAAGGATCCAAAAATGCAATAAAACACAGGGTGTTTCATTAAAAAAACACAACTTTGATACTTTTAGAGTTTTTGGGACAAAAATTTTAAAAAGTAGCTCTAATAGACCCCCATATATCCCCAAAGTGAAACTTTTTGAAAGTCACGTATTTTGGCCACAATATTCCGTGCCGTATACCGTGAATAACCCTGTATATTAATTCGATAATAATCCTCTGTTCAGTTCATAGGAACCTAAAGCAGCGAACCACGCACATGCAAAAGTCAATAAAAAAGTAAATAAGGAAATCTAAGAGGGTCCAAGATATGCATAAATAATGAAGAAAAAATTGTACAAAATATAGAGAAATAGCAAGAAAAGAAAAATCAAAAGGAAAGAGAGTAAGAATAGGATGCCGAAAGATAACGATTAATGGAAAGGAGTACGAATAAGAAAGCAACTAAAAAAAACAAGACATCACAGCGAGAAAATGGCACAAGAAAAATGTTAAATACAATAAAATCGTGGGAGGTCTTAATCTAAATTTTAAAACATTTCGAAAATCTACAACAATGAGTCTTATTAAGACTACAAAACAAATCACTTATTGAAACCACTTCTTTTCTGGCTAATACCTAGACAAACATTGAATGGTGTGAGTTGTTTTCGATGTTCTCTATGGGAATCTCGGAAACTATAAGAGATAGAGAAACTGTTAAATAGGGAAAGAAGTGTAGATTTACGAGACGAATAAAATTCCACTTTCAAAGTTTTTAAAAAGTCAAGGGTAACTAGATATTTTGAAAAAAGTAAAAAGAGTCAATTTTTTCAAATCAATATATCTCGGTTATTATAATAGATAGAAAAAAACTGTAAAGGACAAAGTTTTAGATAATTTAATGCAGATTAATAAAATTTTTGTTTAATGTTGTAGAACTAATAATTCCAATATTGCTATTATTATAAAAAACTGCAATTGTTTTACTTTCATCTTTTTCATGGCTACCCATTTTTTTATTTATAATAAAATTTAAAATGACTATAACTCACGTATTTTTAGAAATAACTCTGTCGTATGTCATATTAGATTAAAGAGAAAAAAATACCTTTTGAATGAGGCCATAGCCAACTATGATTTCCATTTAAAAAAATGTAAGTTTGCGTCATATCTCAGAAAATAATAGCGATAAAAATTTTCTGATTATTTTTTATTAATCTACATAAAATTATCTAAAACTGTGTCCTTGTCCTTTACAGTTTTTTCTATCTGTTATAATAACCGATATATATTGATTTGAAAAAATTGACACTTTTTACTTTTTTCAAAATATCTAGTTACCCTTAACTTTTTTGAAAACTTTGAATGTGGAATTTTATTCGTCTCATAAATCTACACTTCTTTCTCCATTTAACCGTTTCTCTATCTCTTTTAGTTTCCGAGATTCCCATAGAGAACATAGAAAAAAACTCACCCTGTAGATTAATTAAACTAAATCTTAAATAAACTAAAAATGATTAAATATATGTTAAATAGTTTGTAAGTGATTATGGTATGACAGATTTACGAAATGTTTTCGTGTTTTTTCTAATTATTAGTTAATTTTCTACAATATAAGGATGTAAATACATTTTTATTAAGGCAAAAAAAGATACAGGGGAAAGTATGGGGATGAGAACAGAAACAAAAATGGAAAAAGAATTATAGAATTATTTATAGCAAACAAGCTTATTGTGGCAAACACAAAATTCAAACACAAAACTATGCACAAATACACTAAAGAAGTTGATAGAAATAATAGACTACTCCTTAATAGACGCAGAAGAATGGAAAAAGGTGAAAGATGTTAAAGTAACAAGACAAACTGAAATAGGGAGCGACCACTACTTAGTAAAAATAGAAATTAAAACAGGAGCAGAACAATAATAAACAAAAACACAAAAAGCCAAAATTTGAAAAGAAAGAAACTAGGAATAAATACTAATCAAAAATAGAGAAAAGGACAAACAGAAAGAAATAGAAATTTAAAGAAATCATATCCGAAGTAGCTCAAGAAAACTCTGGAACAATCACTATATCAAACAAACAGAGGAAGAGAAATATGGTGGTCAGAAGAGGTAAAATAATTTGTAAAAACAAAAAAAGAGAATTGGTAAACTTACATAAAGACAAGGAAAGAATAAGATTTTAGAAGATATAAAATAGCAAATAAAATAGCGGAACACAAAATCAAGATAGCAAAAAAGCAATCCTGGGGGCGGTTCGGTAAGAAACTGAGAGAAATGTTCACAGAAAACCAAAAGATGTTTTACAGCACAATTAAACAAATGAGGAATAAAAGGACACTAAGCCAACCAAGTATAAAAGACAAAAACGGAAATATATAAAACAGAAATAACGAAGATATTAGAAAGATGGAAAGAATACTTTAATGAAATAACCGAAACAGACCATAGTGGAGATGAAGAAGGTGAAACAAATGGAGAAAACAACGAAATAACAATCGAAGAACTGGAAACAGCAATCAAGAAAATAAAACTAGGAAAATCTCCAGATATAGATGACATCATCAATAATAATAATAATAAGAAATAGCAAACAAAGAGCCGAGAACACAAAGATAGGGTATAAAATTATAATGGAACTATTCAAAATGCAAATATTAATGTTTGCCAACCACATAACACTAATAGCAGATTCCGAAGAAAAACCTGTAAATATACAAAGAGGAGCTAGAAAAGATAAATATAAACAAAACCAAAACAATGATAATATGATCCAAAGGGATCAATCACAAAATAGAGTTAAACGGAAAACAGATAGAGCAGGTTAAGCAGTTCAAATACCTGGGATCAACAATAGAGGATACAGGGAAGATAGATTCAAAACAATATGAAAATTATGCAAAGCAGGAGTGATCTACAGCACAACCGAGAAAACATCCTTAGAGAAAAAGAGGTTACAAGAACAATAAAAGCAGAAGAATATAAATGAATTGTAAGACATTCACTGCTATATAGTAGTGAATCGTGAGTAACCACAGAGAGTAAAAACAGCAAATCCAATGCAATGGAAATGTGAAACCTAAGAAAGATAGAGGGAATTACAAGAAGTGAAAAAGTACGAAATATAGAAGTAGGAAAACATCTCAACAGCTCAATATTAAACCAATAAAAGAGGCACAATTAGGATGGTTGGGTCATATATACAGATTAGAAGATACTAGATTAAAAATGAATCATGAAGACCAAGGAAGGGTTGGAACGAGCAACTACATCAAGCAGCGAAAAGCAGACAGTGGCAAAAAGTGTAAAAGAAAATAACTGAGACATATTGTAGAGAATAAGTCCGACACCCGCAATGGATAAAAGGGGAAAAGATAAACAAAACTAATCCTCTATAATAGGTTGATCCACGATTGGTATATTTCTCTGGTATTTGGTAATTCGAGGTTTCGTCATTTCAATTTGTAATTCGTTTAAAATTTTGACTGCAAAATTATAAATTGTTTAAACGATTGTGAGATTAATTCCAACAACTCCACAATGTTTAAAAATCGAGTTTATCACATGGTATCTTTTGGTCGAGGCATTAAAAATTAAATGACTTCTTTAATGGTCCAATTGTATTGCGAGCAGCCTGTATTTCCATACATTTTGATATGGACAAATTTAAAGCATGGTTTAAACATCGTGCTCTAAAAACGTTGGATAAGAATGACTGCAATACAGCATCCTTCAATTCTTCCATCATAACTGAACATCTGTTCCAATTCAAGTATAGGGTCATGAGTAACACCATTATAATTATCATTATCATGAAAATTGTCCTTTTTTGTAATAGATTTTGTATTTAAGAGAGAACCAGCGTCACGATGATCTCGTAAGGTTCCCTCCCAAAAAATATACTTTTGATTATTAGTTTTAATCTATTTCTATTTTCTTCAATTTGTCGAAGTCTTTCCATATTTAATTTATTTCTTATATCTCGTGATGGGGTATTGAAGGATTTTATAAAATGTTCCGCATAAACAATTGAATTTTTATCGTTATACTTAGTATTTTTATGACTTATAGAAACAACATATTTATCTGATAATTTTGAATATTGAGATACTGGCTGAGACACTAATTTTTGCAATACTACTTGTTGGTGCACCCACCAAATTTTGTAAAAAAAGCAACATTTGGAACAGATTCCGTTTAAATGATTAAAAAACATTAACCAATTAAATTGTCTAAAATGTTTTTCAGACAAGTAATATTTAACATCCTTTCCCCCTTTTTTTGTGTACAGAATATGGTGACACAAAAGTATTATTTTGTTTCCATTAATAATTTAAAATTCGAAGTTTCTAAATTTCATCAACATTAACATTACTAGATTTAACTTTATCAATGTAAATTTCAACGTTGCTAGATGTACATGTTGTTTACTCCTTTCTCTCTTGCTTTGAACAACCTAATGAAGATCCTGAAGATTCTCCTCTGTATTCGGTAAACGTCGATGCAGTTGTAGATGGATGGTTTAAATTGACTGTTGACATAGATTGATTTGTTGAAGAATCGTCAGTTTTTTAATTTTCTGAACAAATGAATCCAACGTGGATTATCGATTTTTATTTATTATATTATTCAACAAGTGGTAATTTAGGCAATAACTCACGCGGATGAAATTTGCAGCACGAGCCGCTAAGCGAGTGCTATAATCATCCAAGTGAGTTATTGTCATTGTCACGAGTTGAATACTATACTTTATCTAAGACAATAACAACTTTTAGTAAAATATTTAACTTAATATAATATTTTTTGACATTTGTCAATTTTCGGCTAACTTAAAAATATAGATTCAAAGAAAAAAACATGACAACCTGATCGATACCAGTGAGTTATAATTCATAGCGTGAGTTGTGATTCATAACTCACACTATTTAATTATACTGTGCGTCCCGTTTGAAGACGTATCATAGGGAATTCCCATGTAAAATTTTTAATTGCAGTTTGTATCTCTATTATTGAACGAAAATGATCAGAATAAAATTATAATAATTCCTTCATCTACTAAAGTTATTTTTGAGGTTTTATTTTTGCTTAATCTTTAGTATTAGTCGAAATATAGCTTAAAAAGTTTGAACAAATATCGGATAATAAAATTCTCAAAATAGTAGTTGCTGTGAAAAGTCAGTGTTTGCCATCTAAATTTTATAACCCACAAAAAATAATAAATTCAAAATGTGTGCTTACACTACAAAAGGAAAAGTTCAGTGCTTTGAAAAGTCAGAATATAACATCTAAAATTACAGATGGCAAGTTCAAAAGCACAACTTCAATATTCTTGTTGAAACCAGGTAACTCAGGAGGTACAATTATTCTAAACAAAATATGACTCTTTTAAGTATTTCTCATTTATTGTGTACAAAATTTTAAAACTGTATTCAGTTAAATTACAATTATTAGACTATTCAAAATAATGTTTGTGTAAAGAATAAACATAAAGGATTATTTGAAGAAATTATAACAAATAAATCATTACTTTTAAAAGGAGTTTTATCAATTATTTTACAAATGCTTATTTTTAAATACTTGTGCTCTGTTACTTTTTTGTGTACCACCACCACTGCTGTTCCGCTTGCTTGAAAATGTTAAATTTAAATAATCTTTCACTTGAGCTGCATTATCTTCTGAGCATACGTCCTGGTGAAATCATATCGCATTATAACTTCTGTAATTCGATCCGTGATTTTATTTTGTAAGTAATCTAAACACTTTAATTTGCCTTCAATAAAAATAGTAATGCAAATGTAAATGTAAAACAATGTAACGATTAACGATACCAAAGAGGCGAATAGTATCAATATATGTCGAGTATAATTAGAAAAGGGAACCCCCCGTGCAAAGGAAGTGATCACTTCTCTAACGGTGCTTGCGCAAATAATTTTAATTTGTGTACATGGCCTGTCTGTTTTGGAAAAATGCACCGTCATAGATCGCTGACTAAATTCACCAACACTTAATTTGTTTGTTTGAAAAATTAGTTTTTTTTAAGTATTAAAAAAATAACCGAACGAATAATTCTTAGGGGGGGTAATTACCCAATTACCCCCCCTGAAACCGCCACTGCGTAGACTACTTAAAAGGAATGCTTTTAAATCTTTCAAAGTTAAAACGAAACATGAGGTTTTCATTTTCAGTATCAGTATAATTTTTATTGAGGGGAATCTAAATGGCCAAAAGTATTTGGAACTGCTTGAAAACCAAGTGGTACCAGCAGTTCAAGTTACAGAATATTGATATGGCCTACATCTGGTACCTGCACGACGGATTTTTGTTTTTTTTTTTTGATATTCTTTTTAATATGAAAAATATTACAAAACGTTTCAAGCAAAAGTTCAAGGTAATGAGAAACTGCACAAGTTTTATTAAAATATTTTTTCATAAAATTCTTAACTTGCGAGAAAAATTGCTAATAAACTGTTGGAGTTACGTGAAATTTATATAACAAATGATTGCAGAGAATTAAAAACTGAACAATTATTAAGAATAACCTCATAGTTTTCGAGTAAAATATTATGGCCACATCAGCATTTTTTTTATTTGAGGCTATATAAAACAAACAATTTATACACATCAGTATTAAAGAGCTAACAACGTGGATGACCTCGGATTAAAAATTCTTCAAGCCACTCAAAATATTACTCGGATTACTCCTGTCACATTAAAAAAATGCGACAAGAATTTTATGATCGTCTGGGATATTGTTAATATTTAATTAACAACATTATAGGTATTTGTTATTCGTTAAGTTAGAATTGTGTTTGTTAAAATAGTAATATTAAAATATCCTGTAAATATGTTTCACTTTGATTCCTTATTTTATTACAAATTAGAAATTACTGTTTATTTTCCTTTGGTCAGTTTATGAAAATATGTGACTCACCTATGTGATAACTAAGTTCTAAGTAATGCATTCAAATGTCCGTATTCAAAATTCCAGGGGACAAAGTGTATATAATTAGAAATATACAATATTTTAGTAAATTTAAAGAAGTCTTAGTTATTTGTTTTAGTTTGCCCTGATTATTTACAAAGTTCTACAAAATAAATCATTCTATTCGTTTCATAATCCATTAATTGTTTGTGAATGTGTGATTACACAATATTTTTTAATTAAAAATATCTAATTACGCAAGTTAATGATTACATTGGAGTATCTGGCAATCAGTACTTTAGCTAAAGCGATAATTGAGTCAAGGGTTCAAGTTTAAAACTATTTTATTTGCTTAAGATAAGCTATCTGCTCTATAATAATATTGACCTATTTCTTTAAATTTACGTGCTATTTAAATAATCAATAGAAATTCCATTAATGTAGGTATTTTTTTCCAGAATTTACAAATAAATAAATAAACATTTTAAGGCAATTCCCAAAAATTCACAACTTTACTTTTAATATATACAATACAAGGCAGAAACTTCTACTTCGTTATATGTTGTAATGGAATGTACAAGTTTAAGTTAACATACGCAGATAAAAACTATAGTTATAATGTATTTTGTGATGAATTTTATTTATTATATTTATATCTAAAACAGAAACCCGAGCAGAACTGACTTGGACCTATACAAAGAGGTACTAGCCAACCGAATCGGGGACCGTCCAACAGTAGCGAGAACAACGCACGGTTTAGAGTTCATGGTGCAAAGCCCAAGAACTACCAAACCTACCACAACCAGGGTCACCTGGTGGAACAAGGATCTTGGTAGGGTAAAGGCGCGCACCAGAAGATTATTTAACATAGCCAAGAGAAACGGTGAATGTACGCAGTACACGGCCCTCACATATAACAATGCCATCAAAAAGCCAAGAGAGACTCTTGGCAAAAATTCTGTAGGGACATAGAAAGTGAACCCACAAGCTCCCGTCTACTCAAGACGCTCTGCAAAGATCATGGTGGGAACATCGGTTCACTGCAGACCAAAAATGGAAAGTACACAGACCCTGCAAGTACTACTGCACACGCACTTCCCGGGTTCTGTAATACTTGACCATCCAGTTTCCGAGGAACTAGGCGAGCCCAACACACAGGCTCCAAAATAAGACTGGGAAACAACGAAAACGATAATCAAAGCAGGTGACGTTGAGTGAGTAATTAACACGTTAAAACCACCAAGTCCCAACAAGATATATCCTGCCATGCTACAAAAGGGGATAGCAAACGCCTACTAAACCAGTATGTGATATCCTAGGAGCAAGCCTTGCCCTTTCATACATGCCAAGCAGCTGGCGGACTGTAAAGGTCATACCTAAGTCAGGGCGTGATTCATATGCCCAGGCTAAATCTTACAGACCAATCAGTTGTCATCATTTATTCTAAAACTACTAGAAAAACTAGTAGACAAGAACATACGGGAAGGAGTCTTAAAGGAATCACCACTACATCGTAAACAATATGCCTACCAAGTGGGAAAGCCATGCGATCTAGCAATCCACCAGCAAGTGAGCAGTTGTGAAAGGACCCTACAAGGCAAAGACTTTTTAGGGACTTTTCTGGACATTGAAGGGGCGTTTGACAACACAACCTTCAACTCCATAGCAACAACAATGGAGAAAAGGGAGATTAACCCGACAGTGGGTAAACAAGATGCTCAGAAGCCGGACTGTAACAACTACCTTATATAGGAAAACAGCGGAAGCTTTAGTCACTGGCGGGTGCTCGTAAGAAGGTGTTCTCTCGCCTGTGGTGCCTCGTCATGGACGACCTTCTGGGTCGAGTAGTAGGAGAGCCAGGGCATATATGCATTAGGGTATGCAGATGACCTGATCATTCTAGTAAGCGAAAAGTTTGAGACCACTGTATCAAACTTGATATAGAGGAGACTAAATACCGTAGAAAGATGGTACAGGAATGAAGGAATGAATGTTAACCCGGTCAAAACGGCGATAGAATTCGCGATTGCTCTGGAGAAACATGCCTCCATCTTCCAAGCCGAAATAGCCGTCATTGACTGGTGTGCTCATCACGTAATGGATTGGGACATAACAAAGGACCAGTTACTATGATGGACAGCTAAGCAGCCATAAAAGCGTTACGACCCACATAAACAGACTGGGCGCACTGGTGACAAGAAAGAAAACACAACTAGTATGGATACCCAAGGACCAAAGAATTATTGGAGACTTGGGGGCTATGCCGTGGGGGTTTGGAAAAAGAGGACACTCCCCAACACTTCCTGTTTATGCGAAGCATACAAAGGAGAACGAATTCCGAAATTCGGGAAGCCTATGCTTCCTGTAGAACAGCTAAAGAGCATCCCCTGACAGATACTCCTGGATTTCATAGAAGACACAGGAGTACACAGGAAGTAAAATATCCAGAGGCGCACAAAAGGACCACGGAGACCGCAGTGCAGGGACGCTAAGGGACACCATCTCGTGAGGAAAAAAAGGGTCACTACTTTGCGTACGTCATTAGTATTATGTGAAGAGATGATGCCATGGACTTTACGAGGGTCTGATAATACCCATTTGGTACATAAATAAATTCAATTCCTTTTTGGTAATTTTTTATTTGATAAATATTAATAAAAATTCATGTTTCCTTCTCGCTTATTCGGATTTTTATGACTATTCTTGCTCGTATGTCTAATATTTCTTGCTAGTAAATTATTATGTGTAAAAAAACTACGCATATTTCGTCATTATGTATATCACTGAATATATATGTGCTATATACAGCGTAGAATAATTAGTCGTTTCCGTCTTCTTCTGAAGATAAAAACGTCTGTTTTGATGTTGATCAGAAATTGTATTTTCATTTGTCGGTTTCTAGCGTATTTATGTTGCTATATATTCGGTATATACTTAATGTCGATAATGATGTATTTTCCGACTTTGCACAGTATTTGCAATTTCGTGATGATTTTAAACCTGAAGTAGAACCACTAGCGTCGAATGATTTACCTTTAGTTGCGCTTTGTTTCTATGACTGAGTTTCTATCACAGGCGGTACTGACAGAATAATTTACTGATTTGGTTTTAGTATTGACAATAATGACTTCTTGGGCGTTGTTTTTTTCCATGATTAGAATAGCTGGAAACTCTTCATGCAAAGTGCCTCTAAAATTCTACTATTATCCAATTAATTATTAATGCTGAAGAAATTATTTATAAAGCTCACCCTTATTCTTCATACAAACTC
Organism: Ontholestes murinus; assembly: GCA_963969525.1. Lineage (NCBI taxonomy): Eukaryota > Metazoa > Arthropoda > Insecta > Coleoptera > Staphylinidae > Ontholestes > Ontholestes murinus. Next base: position 11,568,611 of record OZ018398.1, on the reverse strand, counting down.
CGTTTTCGATTGGCGGATTTAACATAACAAGCTTTCCAGGTTCCCTGCTTAACCATATTTGATTTCATTTTGTGTAATCTCTGATAAAAGTATTTATTTATTTATTTTCTCTTTCTTGCTATCACGTTGTTAACATGAGGAATTATCGTATGCTCCATTAAACAGATAATTTCCAAATTTTATACTTTACTTAAAACTATAAACTTAAAACATATCCGAAAGTTTAAGGGTCGTTAGGTCGACTTTTCTTTTTTTGGTCTGAATATGATTGAATAAGAATGTAAAAAGAATGCGTTTTTGATAAGGGTGATTATAATCCTGATACAGGGTGCGGCAAAACAGACAGTGCAGTTTGGAACGCCCAGTACATCCCGTGTGGTTGGGGTACCTACCTGGGAGGGATCTCATTGTATCGGGGGGGGGGGGTCGTGCCGTTTTTAATCATTACCATGGTTTGGTCTGGAGAACGCTCCCAAGAAATGTTGAACCGGATCCATGCCAGGTCAACTTTTTTCAGTAGTGAGGAGACCCACTTCCATCTCTGTGGAGGGGTGAAAAACAAAATTTTCGATAATGGGCTGTAAATAACCCAAGGCAGCTTTACGAGAGACCACTTCATTCCCCAAAAGTCACCGTGTGGTGTGCGATTTCCAAATTTGGGGTGATTGGGCCTTATTTTTTTGAAGAGATGTTGAAAATTTTTTTTCAACCTCGTTTGGAAGAACTGATGGAGGAAGCAGATCTTGGAGACATCTGGTTTCAGCAGGACAGGGCTACGGCCCATACTGCTCGAGTTTCAATGACGAAACTGCGACAGGTGTTCCCTGGGCGCCTTGTTTCTTTGAGAGGTGATGTGGTGTGGCCCGCACGCTCCCCAGATTTGAGCATTTGCGACTTCTTCCTGTGGGGCTACCTGAAGGAAAAGGTTTTTAGGCATCGACCTCACACCTTGGAAGATCTCAGGGATCGAATTCGGGAAGAAATCGCGGCTATACCCATCGAGATGTGCCAAAATGCGGTCGAAAATTTCAGAAATCGCCTTTATCAATGTATCGCTGCTGTGGGTCATTATCTTTCTGAAGTCATCTTCAGGACTTAATACACAAAACGGCATGATGTACTCATTAAGATAAAATAAACCCCATTTCTTTAAATTGACCCGTTTTTTTAATAGCCCTTGAAAACTGCACTGTCAGTTTTGCCGCACCCTGTATTTTCATGTACTGTTAGACGAGTCTCAGGGATTGTACGAAACGCCATCTGAGTGTCTGCCACCCGTTGTTGTATTTTTGGCAATAACTCTATCAATTGTAGTTACGTGGTGATGTATTTCGTTTCACGCAGGGATTATGAATCATCCTAGATGTAAAAGCTTCCGTTTAATAACACGCGGATTTCATAATACTATAAAGTAGATTACTAGGTTATCCCTTATTCTAGCGTGATCTCTATGTTTTCTGATATGCAAAAAATAATGTTATAATAAATAATATTGAAGTTATTTAGTAAAAAAATTAATATTAAAAATATAAAAAAGTACAAAACACAACATCTGTTACATTTTGAAATATGATAATAACCACCCACTTTTCTCTATTTTGCTAAACCGTAGGGTGCAGTCTAGTGGAAAAAGTATTAACTATAATAATGTATGTTATCTTTTATAGAATCTACTTTCCTTAAATCCAAGAGTACCAAAGCACACCAATTTGGTACCGTCTGCAATCACCAAGAAAAATAAGAAGCATTGGAAGAGAAATTTGGATAAGTCGTGCACGGTAATTTATATAATCATAATAATAATAATAAAGAGCTTTATTTATCTAAGAACACATAATACATTACATTATAACTACAAAAACACTAATAAGATACACTTAGATAAATTATATCTATAATTCAAACACTTTTATATATTTCAGAGTTGTTCCAGTCTTGAGAACGACTTTTCAGATATTAAGCCAACAACTCTAAGCGAAAGAGGGGCCCTCAGGGAGGCAGCTAGATGTCTAAAATGTGCAGATGCTCCGTGCCAAAAATCTTGCCCTACCCAACTCGACATCAAGGCATTCATTACTAGCATTGCAAATAAGGTACATATCTATGTTTACATTATATAAAATTATAAAATCTGCTATTTCATAAAAATTTATTTAAAAAATAATTAATTCTTCTTTTAGAATTATTATGGTGCAGCTAAAGCTATTTTCTCTGATAACCCTCTTGGGATTACCTGTGGTATGGTGTGTCCAACCAGTGACCTATGCGTTGGCGGTTGTAATTTGCAAGCTTCAGAAGAAGGTCCTATTAACATTGGAGGACTTCAACAGTTTGCAACTGAAGTATTTAGCAAGATGGGCATTAAGCAAACTATTGATCCCAGTACACCAAGGCCTGCAGGAGCTGACAGGAAAATTGTTTTGTTAGGAGGAGGACCGGCTTCCTTATCTTGTGCCACCTTTCTGGGCAGATTGGGATACACTAATATCACCATTTATGAGAAAAATACATATCTGGGAGGTCTAAGGTAATAATTATATATCATGAAATATAATAGAAAATAATGCTAATAAAATTAATATACGTAATTTTCATAGTGCTTCCGAAATTCCACAATACCGCCTTCCAATGTCTGTGGTCAACTTTGAGATTCGTCTTGTAACTGACTTAGGCGTGAAAATTGAGACTGGAAGAGAACTCTCCTCTAAGGATATAACCATCAAGAATCTACTTTCATCTGACGCTGCGGCTGTATTCATTGGAATAGGATTACCGCAACCTAAACCTAATCCACTATTCAAAGGCTTGACTCAAGATAATGGTTTCTACAACTCTAAAAATTTTCTTCCGCTAGTTTCACGTGCTAGCAAACCTGGCATGTGTTCTTGTAAAGCTTTGGCCAGTGCAATGCCGAGGCTTTATGGAAACGTCATTGTGCTGGGAGCCGGAGACACTGCGTTTGATTGCGCCACTTCTGCTTTGCGTTGTGGGGCCAGGAAAGTTTACGTCGTGTTTCGTCGAGGTTTTAGTCAAATTAGAGCGGTTCCCGAAGAGGTAATATCCAAATATCATTTTAACTATATTATTAAAACATATTAAATATACTTAAAATAATTGAAGATATAAAAAATATGTTTTCCTATATATAGGTTTCATTGGCCATTGAAGAAAAGTGTGAATTGATTGGTTTCTTATCTCCGCATATAATCAATTGCAAGAATGGTAGAATATCGTCGGTTACGTTTCTCAGAATGGAGGAACAGGAAAATGGAAAATGGGTTGCTGATGGTGACCAGTTGACTACGTTAAAAGCTGATTTTTTGATATCTGCCTTTGGATCGGGGCTTACTGAGAAAGATAGTGAGTTAACATGATTTTAAATTTATTCTTACTTAAACTTCTTCAAAAGTTTTCTAATATCATCAGATATTATTACTGAAACAATTTCCACAAATAAACCGGTTTTTCACAATTCACTGCTATTGTTAAATGTTTGCTATAAATACCAGTGATAACACAAGTAAAAATGTAATACTTGAATGGGTTACTTACCATCCTTTAATTATATTAATACACAAAAACCAAAAAATTTAAAAAAAATTAAAATATGTAATTATTGGTTTGAAACTCTTGAGCACTTAAATTAATAAAAACACGGATGTTTAAGAAAAGTCTTACTTTATTTTGTAAGGACATACATTATCTAATAAAGCCAAAATTGTAACAGTGTATTTACAGAATAAAACAAGACTCTTAATCATCCGCGTTTGTATTAATTTAGTGCAACATATAATTAAATTTAAAAAGTCGTCCATTTCCTAAGAATTTCTTATTTGATAAAACAATAAAATCCTAACCAATACTATGCGCCTGTTCCACCGTGACCTTTTCAGATCTATTGTGGATCTCTGTTTATCTCAGATGACCAGCTCTAGCTTTGCCTCTTTGATTAGTCTTATTAGCCCTGCCAGAGGGACTTGGGTATAGGTCTCCGCGCTTGGGTTTGTAGTGCCCAGCTTTTGATATCTAATCCTTGCTAGACCCTCGCAGTGGCCTAGGATGTGGAATGAGTCCTCTTCTTCCTCTAGGCAGAATCTGTATTGTGCTTCTTCCACCAGGCCTATTTTGCTTATATGTTTGTTGAGCTTGCAGTGTCCTGTTATCAGACCTACTATTGTTTTGACCATTTTTCTGTCTTGGTTCAGAAGTTCGGTCGTGAATTTTGGCGATTGCTTCTTAAGGAACTGTTTCGCCTGTCTCTGTCTTGGTGAGTTCGTCCACCAGGTATGGGTCTCCACCTATTTTTTTATGGATCGTTTGACTGCGGTTTTGGAGATTCCGCAAGAGGGTTCCGGGCCAATTACTGCTTTTGACTAGCCTTGTTTGGCCAGTTCGTCTGCTTTGTCATTTCCCGGATGTCCTCCGTGTCCTGGGACTCATGTGATTGTTACTTTTTGTGACAGCCAAGTTCATTAAGAGCACGTATACAGTCGAACACTAGCTTAGATTCGACCTGTGTGGAGCTTAGTGCTCTTAGCAGCGCCTGACTGTCACAGAATATATACTATACTTTTGGTGTCTTGTCTTGCTATTTCTCTTGTGCAGTGGTGAAGAGCTATCGCCTCTACTTTGAACACCGTGGTGTCCTTGGTGAGACTGACAGAAATCGTGCCGTAGATACCTGCTCCTAACCCTTTGTCGCTCTTTGAGCCGTCCGTGAACCAGTATAATTCTGCTTTGGTAGGTTGGCCTTCGACCCAGTCTTCTCTTTGCGGGATTAGTACTTTGTATTTCTTTTCGAAATTGTATTTTTTCACCATGGCATCACTTGGCATCGCTGTGATTGCGTTAGCCTTCAGCTCGTCTTCTAGCCGTTAGTGTGTTTTTCCGTGTGATAGGATTATGGGCGCCTGTCCTTGCATCAGTCTATATGATACGAACCTGGCTTCTCCTTGAATGAAGATGTGTAATGGTGGTATGTTTAACAGGGCTTCTAGGGCTGCTGTTGGGGTAGTGCTTAGGGTTCCTGTTGTACTGAGACAATTCCCACGAACCGGGCCCTGATGACAATGGCTAGGTCATCCGCGTACCCTAGGCAGTAGATATCCTCTATGAACAGTTTTCCTAGAAGATGCCCATAGCAGTGGAGCCTAGTAAGCAGCCTCCCCCTGCCTTAGCCTTAATGTTATGGCCTCCCAAAGTGGATATGATTATCATTTTCTCTAGGCTGGCCTTGATCCATTGGCAAAGGCTTGGCGGGACTCATTTCCTTGCTTGTGCCTCCACGAGAGAGGTTGTTGTGACGTTGTTAAACGCCCACTCTATATCCAGAAATGGGGTCATGGCTATATCTTTGTCTTCCATTGACTTTGTGATGAGCCTGTTTAGGTCGTCCAGCGCCGAGTCCGTTGACTTAGGGGATCTTTCCCCAGTATCCCGTCCCTTATGTGCCTATCTATCAATCTTTTCATTGTTTTTAGTATGAATGAAGGTGGGCTGATAGGTCTGTATGACTTTGGCGTTAGATCAGCTATTCTGCCTTCCTTGGACAGGTAGATTACCTTTACGCTTTGCCATGATTTTGGTATATATCCCCATTAATGAAACACAGGCTTAGGATAAAACGTGTTTATTGTTCTACTACAAAGGCCGGAATCCCGACATACAGGAAACGCCGCTAGTAGCGCCAACATAGGCGCCAAATTCAAAATTATGCAGTATTGCCAACTTAGCTTTTCTGCTACAACACCTCCCCTAAAGCTGGGTTGGGGAATTTGGGTTAGTTACATTTCCTAACCTTACTTTTAAGTTGACTGCTACAAAACAAATACAAATATTGAATGCAAATACACACTACACAATGCTACTACCACTTTGGACAATATTCTCCAGTTTGTACACTTTTTCAGGTTTGAAGATCACATCGTGGCTACATATAATTTTCTTTTTCGAAGGCACATACACTCTGTAACCATCTTTGTCGTTCACATAACCCACTACGTGTCCATGCCTAGCTTTGCTGTCAAACTTTTTTCTGAATTGTTTCGGGACATGCACATAACACGGTGTGCCGAAGATTTTTAAGTGTTTTAAGCTTCCGACGTCTTTCTTATACCACAATTCGTACGGAACTTTTTTCTTGACACTTGATTTTCCGCTGCGATTCAACACATATGCTGCCGTGTTGCATGCTTCGGCCCACAGTTGTTTCGACAACTCGCTGGTTGTTAACATGGCTCTGGCAGCCTCTACGGTTGTTCGATTTTCTCGCTCAGCAGCACCATTTTGCTCTGGCGAATACGGTGTCGTAATGTGTTGCTGGATGCCTCTTGCTGCTAGAATTTTCTTTACTTCTGGGTTGTTGAATTCAAGGCCTCCGTCGGATCGCAACGTCTTAATTGTGTGTCCTAAATTTTGTGCCTCCGCCAAGAAATCCCTCAAGACACTTGCCACTTCATTCTTTCTTTTTAGAAAAAATATTTTTCTAAACTTGCTGAAGTCGTCCTTGAAGCATACGTAATATCTCGAACCACCCAACGATGCAATGTCCATTGGTCCATTTACATCTGTATGGATTATTTCCCCGACACTAGTGGCTCTGTCTTTTCTTGGCCTAAAAGGTTGTCTGTGCATTTTACCCATTGCACAACCATCACAAAATTCACCTTCTTCATCTTCGTAAGGTATGTTTTTCTCTTTCAAGAATTCCCTAACATGCCTTTTATTTTGGTGAGCCAACCTTTCATGCATCACTTGCATACTGCAAATCATTGCGCTTTCTGTTTTTTCTGGTTTCATCTCCAGTATGTAGATACTTCCTTCGGTTTTTCCCTCCAGCGCTACTTCATTTGAATTTTTCAAGATTTTTACAGTTTTTTCGGTAAATACTGCACTGTACCCCTTCTTAGCCGCTGCGTGTACCGAGAATAAAGGCCCAACTACATCTGGAACGTGCCAAACATCGTGTAAGTCTGCCGATAACCACTTTTTGCCAATCTGATGTCTTACTGTAATTTTTCCGGAACCATTCACTTTCATCTTGATGCCCTTTTTACCCACATTTACTTCTCGTGGTGGATCAAATTGCTTGTAGTCGACAAAATAATTTCTTTCTGGGAATATGTGCACCGATGCACCGCTGTCGCAAACCCATTTCTCGATGTTACTTTCTGGCATTACATTAAAACAGCTGACAAATGCATTTTTCTTGCCAGATTTTTCTTCTTTGCATTCCGCCGCCCAGTGTATTCCTGGGCCCATAACCTAATGAAACACAGGCTTAGGATAAAACGTGTTTATTGTTCTACTACAAAGGCCGGAATCCCGACATACAGGAAACGCCGCTAGTAGCGCCAACATAGGCGCCAAATTCAAAATTATGCAGTATTGCCAACTTAGCTTTTCTGCTACAACACCCATGCTAGGCAGGCTTTGAAGATTTTTGACAGGTCCGGCACCAGTTTCTCTGTGCCCATTTGTAACAGAATGGGATAAATCCCATCCGGTGTCGCGGACTTGTACGGTTGAAACCTGCTGATTGCCCATTTAATTTTAGTGGGTCTTGTGACCTCTGTGGCTAACCTCCAGTCCTTTCGGTCGAGCCTTTTAGGTCTTTGGCTGGGATTGTCTGGCTTGTTATGTTCTGCCAGAACTGTTGAGGCTGGAAAGTGGACTTTTAATAGTTCCTTGAGACTTTCCTCTATTGTTTCTGTGTAGGTTCCTTCCGGTTTCTTGAGGAAGCCTACTCTTTTGGCAACACTGCTGTCCTTAGCCAGGACTTTGTGAATTCTTGAACATGCCGGAGTGTCGTTAATCTCCTCGCAGAACTTCCTCCACGAGTCCCTTTTGGCTTTTCGGATTTCTTTATTATATTGAGTGAGCTTTCTTCTGTAGGTGTCCCAGTCCTGGTTGTTTTTTCCGGGCAGTTTTCCAGATAAGCCGTCCTGATGGCGCCACTATTTTGTTCCACTGCCAGCTCTAGCCCATCCATCTCTCTTGTCGATGCTGTACCTCCCTTGAGAGCTTCTCTGAGGGACTCTTTATATCCTACCCAGTTCGTCTCTCTTGGGTTTCTGTACTTGCTTGTCGTGAGAGATATGACTAGATCAAAGCTGATTTGCCTGTGAACCCCTGGCACACTATGGCAACCTTGACCGACGTTCTGGTCCTCTTAGTGGGTCCTTTTTCGGATTTATGAGCACCCCGGACATTGTTTGCACTTGGGGTGCCCCGGGCCTTGTTTGTCCTTGGGGTTTTTTCTGGCCCTTGCGTGCCTGGCTGGCCGTGAAATTAGCCTTAATTACGGCCCTTTTGGCCTCGATGTAATCTTGGCCTTCCTTCACCAGTTTCAACACTTTTGCTTTGGTGATGCCTGATACCCCTGCCTTCCGAATTTCATCATCTGACATGAGGTCTACCTCATCTAGGGCACTTATACGTAGTGTCTTTCCGGCCCCTTGGCCTTGACGAGGTTCTTGTGTCTTCGCTGGCCTTGAGGGAGGTCCCTGGCCCAGTAGCCTTGGGATTCTTGTGGCCAGTATTTTTTGTTATTTTACTCCTTGTGTTTTCCATTTTGTTCCCACGAGAAGCTAGGGAAATATTCGGTCCGCCTGATCAGAGCCCCCCATGACCAGGTAAGGCTAGATACAGGAGGGTTTCGCCTGGTGCCCCCTGGGAAAGTTTGAGACCGCACATACCCCTGCGGCCATTCAGCTCTCAGCACTTTGCCTTTCACCTTAGCTTGGGTTTTGAGTTACTCTTCGTTTCCCTTCTCACTTACGATCATTGAGGGTACTTATCCCTTGCACCACGTAAAGGTGGTAACCCTCTCTCGGGTTAATTAAATACTAACAGAACAGTTTAAATTATTGGAAATACTCAAAAAACCTTATTGTTAATACATATTATTGGATGTTAGCAAAATATTTCTTTAACAAACTGCTCTTAATTTATTCAAAATTTCTATTCTCCATTTAAGATTGAAATGTTAAACTTAACATTGTGCTTTCTAGATTGGCAGCAAATGCATTAGAATCTTTCATAACATTCCTTTTACTTATAGTGATTGATGCAATGGAGCCTCTAAAATTAGATGACAACAACCTTCCAATAGTGGATCCAATCACCATGCAGACCACGGAAAAGGGTGTTTTCTGTGGTGGAGATTTGGCTGGTGTTGCTGAAACAACAGTTGAAGCAGTTAATGATGGAAAGACCGCCGCTTGGCACATGCATTGCTTTTTACAGGTAATTAAAGTATTTACATCTAAATATGTAATTTTGGAGGCTTTCACTTTGTGATACATTTTTTATAGATTAGAAATACGAGTAACTTGAATTCATTTTTTACCAAAAAAAACAATTGAACTTTGCTAAGAATATATTAAATTTTATGAAAAACCTTTTAAAGTTTTACTTTACTAGAAATTTTACTTTGAAAACTTTGTAAAGGATGTTTTAAGTGATAAATTGAATATGATTTTTACCAACAGAACTGATTTTTTGAGGATATTTGTAGCAGATTTTTAGATGTAACGCCCAAATATTATTATATTAAATTATTTTATAACAGTATGTTTAAAGATGAACCATATTTTGTTTTAAAAGAGTAAATACATTTTATTCAAAGTAAATATTATATTTTACACTAACATTCAATCGCAAAAATATTTCTATCAAGAATTAATAAAAGGGTTTTCCAGCACTTTTTTAAATAAATCAAATGTTTTATTTAATTAAGGCATTCCTTAAAATCGTTATGTATATTTTTTTTTTGATGTGTTGTTATTTAAAAAGAAATGAATATGTTAAAAATATAACTGCAATAACCAAAATTTTTAAAATATAATATTATTATTATAGTTTAAAGTACTGTTCTATACATTGAACATATAGTTAAACCATATTAAAAACAATTAAAATGGAAAATTACATTTAAACAAATCCTTTCATTTTAGGGTTTACCTTCGAATACGGAACCTCAACTGCCGCTCTTCCACACCGATATAGATGAAGTTGATTTGTCCGTAGAGATGTGTGGAATCAAATTCGAAAATCCATTTGGGCTGGCGTCAGCACCACCAACGACAAATGCCGCAATGATAAGGAGATCATTTGAGCAAGGCTGGGGATTTGCTGTAACCAAAACCTTTGCACTGAACAAAGTAAGTTTTAACGAACACAAAATATTCCAGCATGTGAACGGTCAAACTTTATTAAATTGTAAGTGCCAGTAGAGCTGCCCAATTATCAAAATTTAAAAAATAAAAAAGCGCACTGGGTCAACACCATATTTATTTGGTAGCATCATTTAATTAGGAAGATACAGGTATCCACAAAGTAGCAGGATTATAGAAAGCAAACCATAAAACATTGCGAAAAGGAAATATGTTCTTTCGAGGACTGAACTTTTAGTGTAGCATATTATGAACAAGTTGTTCATAAATCAATGAGAAATTAGGCAATAACCCTCAATGAATTGACAGTTGACAAATGTCATTATGCAACATATTTAATTTAAAACAATCCGCCAAGCACGTTACATAAATATTTTTTTCAACTCAATATAGCACCTAACATATTTATTATATTTAAATTTAAAATAGTGATTCATTAAATAATTGAATAACAACAATTGAATATATTGGTTGACAGATGACACGACATATTTTATTCAAAATGAAGCGGCTATCACATTACTTAAACTTACAATTGTCAAACTAAACTTGACATACATATTTTTTTCTGCTAATTTCAATACCTAAGATACTTATTGCCTTATTTATTTTCCTCCCTCTCTCTAACTCACATCTAGCTTTTGCTAATAGACCTTTTCCTCTATACTGAGCTGACTGTTATTCACACCTTGGCAACCTCCCTTGCCACCTTTTAAACATGTCGTTGTATCCACTTCTTTCAATACATCCCACCTTTTATAATTCTATTACTCTTTTACCCAAGCCGCTATTCTTACTCCATGTTCTAACTATCCCTTGAATACATTTTCCGATTACCCCACTTTTTCATATATTCTCTTTCGCTCTATTCTTCACTTAGATTGACCTACACCTAAGCACACTTAAAATACCCCTTTCGCTATGGACTTATACACTCTTATTTCCTACATTAAAATTGATCACACATATCCCATAATTTAGTTGCTACTCGAAAATTGTCCACCAACCATTTTCCCCACTTCTCTCTCATAACACTCAACACTTTCCTCGACTTTTCTTGCACCCATTTTATATATTCCACGTACCCACATGTACTTTTAAAAATAAATCTTAAATACTTGAATGCATTAATCCTTTCAATTACCTCATCCATTAATTCTAATTTTGTATTTTCTATCATTTATATTAAATGAAAATAAGTTGAACTCTTCATATCTATATTATTATTATTATATTTCTATAAATTTTTCAAAACAATTTTGCAATTGAATTTGAAAGTTAATTATCGGTTTTCTTTTTTTCGTTTGGTTTTTTTCGTTTTTTCGTTTAAAAACAAATTGTATGATGATTGTATGTAATGATAAACACAGATATTGAATGACACATTTAAATGGATTGGATTTTAACATAAAATACATAAATATTTTATGTAATTACCATAGATCAATTTGTGATTATTATTCATTTCAGAATATGGTAACCAATGTCTCACCAAGGATAATCAGGGGTGTTACATCTGGGTACAATTATGGACCACAGCAAGGTTCCTTCTTAAACATAGAACTTATATCTGAAAAAACTGCCGATTACTGGTGCCAGAGTATTCGAGAACTTAAAGAAGATTTTCCTACGAAGGTAAATATATTTAACATTTTTAGTTATAATGAATACGAGAAAGGCTAATTTTAGGTGGTCATTGCTAGCATAATGTGTGAATACGTTAAAGAAGATTGGGTTGAATTAGCAACCATGGCAGAAAAATCTGGAGCCGATGCATTAGAACTAAATCTCTCTTGTCCTCATGGCATGGGAGAATCTGGAATGGGACTTGCTTGTGGACAGGTAAAACTATTTATATTAAAAAATAAACTATATATTTTAAGTGATTGATAAGTAAGCCCTTAATTATTATATTGATATAAAGAAAATTGTTTAAACTCTTACAATGATGACTATTATATAAAACATTCACATTGATATTTTGCCAATTTGCTTTGTACAGATATTAATATTAATACATACCATCTGCTCAATTAGACTATCACAAATTCTTTATTCCTAGAAACCTGAACTTGTAAAAGGAATATCTGAGTGGGTACGAGCAACTGTTTCAATTCCATTCTTTATCAAACTCACTCCAAACATAACAGACATCGTAACAATAGCCAAGGCAGCTTATGAGGGCGGCGCTTCTGGAGTTTCTGCAATTAATACTGTTTCCGGTTTAATGAATGTAAAAGCTGATGGTACCCCGTGGCCGGCTGTAGGTATTGAGAAGAAAACAACCTATGGAGGTGTTAGTGGTAATGCTACAAGGCCAATGGGCTTAAGAGCTGTCAGCAGCATAGGTAATACTCTTCCAGGATTTCCAATCTTAGGTAAGTTTTTTTAAATAAATAATACCTATTCTATCTTTTTGTATTTGCACTTATTTAAAATTTTCTTCATATAATTTTACACCTTAAAAATTGAATTAAGTTACCAAAAATTAGATAGATAACCTTAATTTATCAGAAGTAACTCTAGTTGGTTTTCATTAGAACTGAGTCAAAATATATTTTTTAAATAAATATTTGAGACACACTTTCCAAAAATATTCAAACATTTCAACTCAATTAATATATTATCTCTATGTGGTTTAAAGTGTAAACATTGATTATCATACTAAATAATGAATAAGCATTATATAGAGAGTTTATTGAGTATTTAAAATTAAATTGTTATTATAGAGATGAAACTATTTTTATATCGTTTAAATTTTTAACTTCAGGAATTGGAGGTATTGACTCTGCTGACGTAGCCTTACAATTTCTACAATGCGGCGCTACAGTTTTGCAAGTGTGTAGCTCAGTTCAAAACCAAGATTTTACATTAATCAATGATTACTGCACTGGACTGAAGGCTTTACTGTACCTTGATAATCGCCTAACAGGATGGGACGGCCAAAGTCCTCCAATTTACAAACATCAACTAGGAAAACCTGTTAAAAGTTTATATGACAAGAATGGCCAGGTATATAACCATTATTCAAATTTAGTTCTAATATTAATGTACAAATTCTCTTAGAAACTACCTCATTTCGGACCTTATCAAGAAGAGAGAAGGAAGCAAATGAGTAAACTACACCTCAATGAAAATGGAGAAATAGTTTCTGTTAATGAGAGCGGAATACAGGATCCCTTGATTAATGAAGTTCAAGTACCAAAAATAAAAGATATTATTGGAAGGTCTCTGAAAAAAGTTGGTGCTTATAAAGTTTTGGATAATAAGAAACAAGTTGTTGCTCTAATAGATGACGTAAGTAAATTTAATCTTTTATCTCTACATTCCCATGATTATGATTTATTCAATATTATATAACCTTTAATAATAATAGTAATACATAATTTTGAATATTTAATTAAATCTTTGTTTGTAGGATATGTGTATAAACTGTGGAAAATGTTATATGGCTTGTAATGATTCTGGTTATCAAGCAATTAAGTTTGACGCTAAAACTCATATCCCAACTGTCACGGATGATTGTACAGGATGTACAATGTGTTTATCTGTATGCCCTATAATCGACTGTATCAGGTAATTAAGTGACGCCAATTGCAATAAACATAAATTGATTGTTATAATATTTACAGTATGGTGCCAAAAACAATTCCGCATATTATTAAAAGGGGATTCACTATAGAGCAATTAACGTTCGTACACCCTCTGGAAGATAACTAATCAATGTGTCAATAATAATAAAACATATACTAATTTTGAAACTTGTTATTTATATGACTGTATATAAGTGTAGTGCTAATATAATTAACGTATGGCATAGTAATTCATTATAACCATTTTTATTATACCTATTCCCCTTCCCCTCGCATATTGAAGTTTTATTAAGATAAGGTTTAATTTTCATAATCAACATATTTGTATCTATTTATGGGTTCATAATAAAATAATAAATTCAAAAAGAATAAAATATATTTTAATTTTATTATATTTACATTCTTTTATCAAATGAAATTTAAAATTACTATTCATCAATAAGTCCCCATAAATAAATGAATCAATAATGTAGATATAAATATATATTTGTGATAAGCAAAATATAAAATATTGTTGATTAAAACATTCTTTCAAATAGTATATTTTAAATTTTTATAAAGTGTGCCAATAAAATATATTTTCGTTTTCATGTTATGGTAGTACTGGTTTTTATAGTTCTTGTTTATCAATAATGAAAATATTAATTGAAAATAGTGCAGCAACGTTAGTTCGGGTCAGCAGTTGGATGGGTGACCGGTACCATTCACCATTAGGATACAATTAATGGTGCTTTGGAGCGACGGGGCGATCCTTTAAAGAAACACACACACAAATAACACGGCAGAAGGACCACATGGTCGATAGCCAAACACTACTACTATGAAAAAGATGTGATATATTCTGATAATCAACTATACCAAATTTCAGATTGATAGAATATACTCTTCATTTGTTATAAACAAAATTAATAATATTTTTTTGAACTTCTGAGACTTATTCCGGCTTAACCATAAACTTTTGGATATAGATATATTTTGTTAAATCATTATATTTTGAAACTAGGAATGTGTTCTAGCCATTTCCCCACATTAATTGAACACCCTATTTAAATTTTTAATATGCAGATTTTTAAATTTCCCGGCGGTTCTATATAATTCATTGTTTGATTGTGAGGTGGCGCTGATGGCGTTGCTACTGGTTTACATGTGTAAATATGTATCCATTAATTTTAGGCAACCCAATATAAGTTCTCTCTCCATTAGGTCACATACTATCAACAATTTTCAATTACAGTTATCATCTGTGATACTTTGGATATGGTGATGCATATAAACAAAATTTCTATTATGAAATTATATTCGTTAACTTTGTTTTATTACTACATTTTGTGGTAAAACCATTATTGTACAATATTTCAATCAACGGTAAAACAAAGTTATCGAGATAATCCATTATATTTAAGATGTACAACAAAGTAAACGCTTTCAAAATCATATAATTTAATATTGTTTTATATACCGATTTCTAATTAATAAGCTAAATCATAATTGTTTTTGTAATATATCAATTTACTAATTCCTGAATAATTGGTGTAGATCGTTATCTACAGTTGGCATTACTGTTTATAATGGCGTCTTTTTCATGAATGTTTGCAAACGCCGATGTACGTTAGTAAACGTTTTGTAATGAATAAGTGTTAAAAGTGACGGGTTTATTGTACGAAGGTAAGATAAAAATGCTTTTAGATATTCATAAGTAAATCAGACGCTAATTTTAAATTTGGTAATTTCCTATATTCTTGGATGCATAATTAAGGTTATGTTGTTTTTCATGTGTATAGTTTTTATTATTACAATTAATATTTTACGCATTAGAGATGCGGATTTCGATAATAAACAATATTGTTTAATGGCCCAAATATGAAATAAATCATCAAAAGTATTTACTATCTTTGTATTACGCGGTTTATTTACGCACATATTTTTAGGTGCATTTTCAATATTAAACACATTCCTTGCTTCACATTTTTAATTTAATCCGGCACTATGTGCTTATTATCGATAACTAAATGGCACCTAGTGCCAGAAACTTAAAATTATAAATTAAGAAAAGTTAAATTGTATATTTTAAGTAAGTAATTTGATTCTCTTCACGTAAGTTAAAAAAAAGCATTTTCAATCACTATAGTAACCATAGATATTATTGATAAATATATGTTAATTAAAGTTCCTTTGTACATTATATTGTTAATAAGTTAAATTTGTATAATTTGAAATAAAGAGATACGTTTTAAATTGTTGTAAAACTTTGTTAATTTTTTTTACAGTACTTTAGTCCTGTAAAATGAAAACAAAAACATAAACAAGTCAAGTGCTTTTGTATTGGTTTTATTTAAGAATGTTGGGTCAGCCAGTTATAATTATAAAAATGTGTACAGTGTATAACTTACATGTTTATAAATTAAAACTATTGTGTAATAAAATAATTATTAATTCTTGAATCTTCTCGGCGTTAAGTTCGTGGTACATTTTTAATTTTTAAAAAAATAAACAAAACCTCTTTTTTATACCACTTTTTATTACACTTTTCGTGACTAGTTTCGATTGCACGGTAATCATTATCAAACAAGTATTAATAATAATAATTATTAAGTCATGTGACTCTTCATATATTGATTCAGTTAAAGAATCAGGACTTTATATGTTAACACAAAAACTGGACAATTAACAAATAAAATAAAATGTTAAAGAACAAGTATTAAAATATTAAACTAATACAATTAAAAGTGAAACTATGTGGTTGCTCATACATCTGAACATAATAGTGTGGTAAATTTTGTTATGTTGCTCACCAAAGTTACATACAAGCATAAACTTGTTAAACTTGGGTATCAAATCATATTTTACAATTACAAAATTTTGTACTTTTAAAAATAAATCTTGACTGTCAAATATAAATATAAAAATTACAAAATAAAAACAAAAGATGGTAATTAAATTTTATAGCAGTATGAGTTTACAGAGAGAAAATGATTTATTGGTTGTGCTTATTACACTTCAAAATAAAAGAAAATAATATAGTAAATTACATTTGAAAAATAATAAACTAATTTATCACCAATATAAAAATAAAGTAATCTAAACAAGCCTTTACCAACAATTATTGAATTGATGAGGCTGTTACTTGGTAAAACTCCATTTTGCATTTAAATTAAAAATATTAAAACACAGATGTTTTATGACTTTTGCTTTAATTATGCAGAGACGTGAAATTCTCACATATCCTAATGAAATGATAGATTATATTATAAATTAGATTAATAATCATATTGGGTGTTTTAAGCAAATCATTTTAAAAATAAAATTAATTCTTCTAATGTAATTAAAAAAAAAACTATCAATTAAGAAGTATTGCTAAATATGTTTATTTCGCAGATGTCTATACCCCCATATTTATTGGGGCCAAACCCATGGGCCACTATGATGGCCCAACAACAGCTGGCTGCAGCACATGCCCAGGCTCAAGTTGCTGCAGCTCAAGCACATGCACATGCTCTACAGCAGCAAATACCACCACCCTATCCAAAGTCAGATGTAATGACTGAAGACAAACTGCAAGAAAAAGGTAAGTTGCTGTTAAGCCATTGAACTTTTTGCACATAATCTGTCATGCATTCCAGCTCAAAAATGGCAGCAGCTGCAGTCGAAACGATTTTCTGATAAGAGGAAGTTGGGTTTTGTCGATGCTCAAAAGGAGGATATGCCCGCTGAACACATCAGAAAGATTATTCGTGATCATGGTGATATGAGCAGTCGGAAATATAGGCATGATAAAAGAGTCTATCTAGGGTATGTAACAATTCACTATTATAATTATTATTTTAGAGAAGATTATTGATTGCAGTGTATATAAATGGAAATGAATATGTGCTTTCTTAGTGGGGTTTAAAAACACAGGAAACTGCATGATTCTATATTTGGGAAATATGTTATTCACATAGTGTAAAATATTTTCTACTTTTATGTTTCTCATTAATCACTTGGTGAAACAAGTTGTTATATGTTAATATATATAGGTTTTGTAATTAAATTCACTTGGTTTGTTTCACAAATATAAAAAACCTATGTAGTTAGTGAATTTTGAATAAATTTTGTTATTTTTATGTTTAGAGCTTTGAAGTATATGCCACATGCTGTGATGAAGTTGTTGGAGAATATGCCAATGCCATGGGAACAGATTCGTGACGTAAAAGTACTTTATCACATCACAGGAGCCATTACATTTGTAAATGAAATACCGTGGGTTGCAGAACCTATTTATATTGCACAGTGGGGGTAAGTATTTAAAAATATATTTACATATACCTATAATAAATATATAAAGCTAAAAGTACATATTTAAATTTATTGGCTTTATTAAATTAAAAAGAACTGTATTAAGATAAAAAAAGAACTTTAGAATTGTAAAAATGTAGACAAATACACTAGAGACAATATAAGGTATTTGTTTCCTTCATGCCTCTTTTCCGCATTGAATTTTTACTGAGCTGATTTAGTTGTGTATGGAGTATAAAAGTACTTATTTGAAATAATACTTACAGTACTATGTGGATTATGATGCGTCGTGAGAAAAGAGATCGACGGCATTTCAAACGTATGAGATTTCCTCCATTTGATGATGAAGAACCACCTCTTGATTATGCCGATAACGTGCTTGATGTTGAGCCACTTGAAGCCATTCAAATTGATTTGGATGCTGAGGAAGATGCTGCTGTAGCAAAATGGTTTTATGATCACAAACCCTTAGTTGGTACAAAGTAAGTTATTTTCTAAAATTGCACTTTTGATTTTAAATATTTCTGAATAATAAACTACTTTATTTGTATTAACCATATTTTTCTAGATATGTTAATGGTTCTACATATAGAAAGTGGAATCTTTCATTACCACAGATGGCTACCCTATATCGATTAGCAAACCAACTTTTAACTGATTTAGTTGATGATAATTTCTTTTATCTTTTTGACACCAAGAGCTTCTTTACAGCAAAAGCTCTCAACATGGCTATACCTGGTGGACCAAAATTTGAGCCGTTAATTAAAGATAGTAATCCTGCGTAAGTATTAATCTTAGCTAATATGTCTATTAAAGATAAGGTGAATCAATTTAGAATCACTTAGTTTTACTTGTCTCACAATTTATTTTTACCCTATTAAAATAGTTCACATTTTCAATTACAACTGTATTGTGTAATGTTTCTTAACTAATTATTTTTATTATAGAGATGAAGATTGGAATGAATTTAATGATATTAATAAGATAATCATTAGGCAACCAGTAAGGACTGAGTACAGGATAGCTTTTCCTTACTTATATAATAATATGCCTCATTATGTCCACTTATCATGGTAAGCTTAAATTTCATTATTTTTTGTTAAATTTAGTTTATTAAATAGTAGATAATTAGTTCTTTGCAGAATAGTTATAAATCTGTAAAGTATGTTTTTGTGTAATATTTGAATACTCGGAAAACATTAAATATGTGTTTCTGAATTTCATACATTATATATTCATTATAAATGTTAATATATATGTAATGTTTTTTGTTCTTAAATATTTTGGTTGTAATTATATAGAAAGTATTTTTATATATTCACATTAGTTTTAAAAGACACTGCAAGAATATCGGTGGATTTTTACTAGCAATGTGGTACATTAAATTGGTGGGTTTTATTTGTTCTATTTTGAAGATTTAAGTAGAACGGCTGATACCACCTACAATTACATAAATTTATATTAATTTATTTAGAAACTATTCGGGAGCATGATTTATTATCATGTATTTTACTACACAATGAATCATATGTATTGTTACTGTCACAATCAGTAATTTGATCAATAAACAATAATTTTCATTAAAACTATTTACAAAATAATTTACCAATTAAGGGAACTAAAAAAAAACCTAGTTTATTGAAACAGATTAAACTCTAGTATTATATTTTGTATGTATGGTTACAAAATATAATATTACTGAAAACACTTTTAACTAATGTGAAAAGTACGTATACAAATAGTGGTTTCAAATGAGAGACAAACAAAATGAAATGGCATATGACCTTATGTAAACTTGTATGTTTTTAAGGATTATAACTAATTAATCTTCAATTTGTCTTAATTATACCTTTAAAATATTTTTCTGTATTTTAAAATGAATTCTGTATTGTTATATTATTCAGCTTTTGTATTTTTCTTTTAGGTATCACACACCAAATGTAGTATACATAAAAACTGAAGATCCAGATTTACCAGCATTTTACTTTGATCCCCTTATAAATCCAATTTCACATAGACATGCCGTGAAAAGTTTGGAACCATTACCTGATGATGATGAAGAATATACTCTTCCAGAATGCGTTCAACCATTTTTACAGGAAACCCCACTGTACACAGATAACACAGCAAATGGAATTTCTCTTCTTTGGGCACCTAGACCTTTCAATATGAGATCAGGTAAATAATTATATCATTTGTATTTTAATCATTTCATAACTTTATTTCTTTTATGTATAACTAGATGACAAACTTGGCTTTGGACATGTAAAATCATGCCTAAGCTAAAATTAACATGTAAATTACTGGTTGTTATGTTGACTTGTCAGTAATCATTTAAATGCAACCCAAATGTATGATTTTAGTGCAGTCATGACTCAAAAAATCAAAAGCTAACTCTCTTGATTTTTGTTTAACCGTTTTTAATTCAATATTAACTTAAATAATGTAACAATTAAATTTGTTACCCATGATTATCAATATTCTTTCAGAATTAATAATTATTCATCTCTTAATATATAGTAAATAATTATATTGAAATACTATGGAGAAATAAACTTATTATTATTATTTTAGGTCGGTGCAGAAGAGCAATTGATGTACCATTAGTTAAAACTTGGTACAAAGAGCATTGTCCACCAGGACAGCCGGTAAAAGTAAGAGTTAGCTATCAAAAGCTGCTAAAATACTTTGTTCTAAATGCCCTCAAACATCGACCTCCAAAAGCCCAGAAAAAACGATATTTGTTCAGGTCATTTAAATCCACAAAATTCTTCCAAACCACAACATTAGATTGGGTAGAAGCTGGTTTACAAGTATGCCGACAAGGTTATAATATGCTAAATCTTCTGATACATCGTAAAAATTTGAATTACCTCCATTTGGATTACAATTTCAACTTGAAACCAGTAAAAACATTGACTACAAAAGAGAGAAAGAAGTCCCGATTTGGAAATGCTTTCCATTTGTGTAGAGAGATTTTGAGGTTGACTAAACTTATAATTGACTCGCATGTTCAGTACAGATTGAATAATGTGGATGCATTCCAACTGGCTGATGGGTTGCAATATATATTTGCACATGTTGGTCAATTGACTGGAATGTATCGTTATAAGTATAAGCTGATGAGACAGATTCGTATGTGTAAGGACTTAAAGCATCTTATTTACTATAGATTTAATACAGTAAGTATTTTTATGAATTAAATTATAATTAGGACATACTACTGTGTATTTGTAGTATTATTTCTTAAGAGACATTTTCAGGTAACCTGATAAAACAAAAAATATAAACTGTACTTTTTTTTAGGGTCCTGTTGGTAAAGGTCCTGGATGTGGATTTTGGGCTCCAGGATGGCGTGTATGGTTGTTCTTCATGAGAGGAATCACACCACTGTTAGAAAGGTGGTTAGGAAACTTATTGTCTCGTCAATTTGAAGGAAGACATTCGAAAGGAGTTGCTAAAACTGTTACAAAACAGAGGGTTGAATCACACTTTGATCTTGAATTGAGGGCTTCTGTTATGCACGATATTGTTGATATGATGCCTGAAGGTATTAAACAAAACAAAGCAAGGACAATCCTTCAGCACTTATCAGAGGCATGGCGGTGTTGGAAAGCGAACATTCCATGGAAGGTATGTATTATAAATTTGTACCAATGATATTGATTAATGTAAGATATTTGAAAAATGTGTTTATAATTTTAATTATAAATATATTACAATTATTTTAATGATGAATTTAAAATTGCTATATATATTAGGGGCAACGAAATGATTATCATCTTATGGATTGAAAATGTTTTGAACCACTCTAATAAACTTGTTTTAATTCATTATTCAAATTGACAATTACATTATTTTGAAGTTTATGAATACATGTTTGTTCTGAAATTCACATTTTATTTTTTCATGGATAATGGAAAGGCGAATACTAAGTTATTATAGTTATTTATTTTTATCTTCTATATAATTTAAATATGTTAATATTCTAGTAAAGACATATTATAGTTAACTTAATATATAAATTAATTTAGGTTCCTGGTTTGCCAATTCCAATTGAAAACATGATATTGAGGTATGTGAAAATGAAGGCTGACTGGTGGACAAATACCGCTCATTACAATAGAGAACGTATTAGGAGAGGAGCAACAGTAGACAAGACTGTTTGTAAGAAAAATCTGGGTAGATTAACTAGATTGTTCTTGAAGGCTGAACAAGAAAGGCAACATAATTATTTGAAGGTAAAAATGATTTAATTATATATTTACTTTAAACTTGATTATTAATAGTTAGATCCTAATGTATTTACATCTTATCTGTGTATTATTATTATAGGATGGCCCTTACATATCACCCGAAGAAGCTGTAGCAATTTACACAACAACAGTGCATTGGTTGGAATCTAGAAGGTTTGCTCCAATACCTTTCCCCCCATTGTCATATAAACATGACACAAAACTACTAATTTTGGCATTGGAACGTTTAAAAGAAGCGTACAGGTATTTACCTTATTTATCAAATCATTCACTAACTGTTTTATTCCAAATGCTTAGTGTAATTTAGAAAAACTAAAACTATTTTTTCTTAGTGTGAAATCTCGACTAAACCAGAGTCAGAGAGAAGAGCTGGGATTGATAGAACAAGCTTATGACAACCCCCACGAAGCTTTATCAAGAATCAAACGTCATTTGCTCACACAAAGGGCTTTTAAAGAGGTAACATGTTTAGTTTTGAGTGTTAAAATGTATTTATCGTTATTTTTTTTTATTAAATAGGTTGGTATTGAATTTATGGATTTATACAGTCATCTCATACCTGTCTATGATGTGGAGCCATTGGAAAAGATAACAGATGCTTATTTGGATCAATATTTGTGGTATGAAGCAGATAAACGTAGACTTTTCCCACCATGGGTAAAACCAGCAGATACAGAACCACCTCCATTGTTGGTGTACAAGTGGTGTCAAGGTAAAATGAGTATTTAATTAATTAAAATTTTATTAATAAAACATTTGATAATTTTAATTATTTTTGAGCCAAATATAATAATTTATGATAAGTAACAGTTACATTTGAATGTTAAGCTTGTTTAAAAAATATATTTTTATATCCAATTATGTATTTTATGTAATTTATTTTTATAGGCATCAACAATTTAGAAGATGTCTGGGATGTTTCGGAAGGAGAATGCAATGTTCTACTTGAATCCAAGTTTGAAAAGTTATACGAAAAAATTGATTTGACATTACTCAATAGATTGTTGCGGTTAATTGTTGATCATAACATAGCTGATTATATGACAGCTAAGAATAATGTTGTGATAAACTACAAAGACATGAACCACACCAACAGTTATGGCATTATTAGAGGACTCCAATTTGCCTCCTTCATTACACAATACTATGGCCTTGTATTAGATTTACTAGTATTGGGTTTACAGAGAGCAAGTGAAATGGCTGGACCACCCCAAATGCCTAATGACTTTCTTACCTTCCAAGATATTTCAACAGAAACTGCTCATCCGATTAGGCTATATTGTAGATATGTTGACAGGATACATATATTCTTCAGGTAAAAATTAATTTATAGATGTAATTTTAGAAAGTTTATTTCTGTTTAATTTACATTTTCAGGTTTTCTGCAGATGATGCCAGGGAACTTATTCAACGTTATCTGACTGAACATCCAGATCCCAACAATGAAAACATTGTTGGTTATAACAATAAAAAGTGCTGGCCCCGTGATGCTAGAATGCGGCTAATGAAACATGATGTTAACCTGTAAGACATATCTTTTTTCAATTTAAATATTTGTTGTAATATGTTTTCTATTTAAAAGGGGGAGAGCCGTCTTTTGGGATATTAAGAACAGATTACCACGTTCAGTGACAACAATACAATGGGAAAATAGTTTTGTCAGTGTGTATTCAAAGGATAATCCAAATCTATTATTTAACATGAGTGGATTTGAGTGCCGAATTCTGCCCAAGGTAAGATCACTAATGATGATTTATGTTTTTTATGATAAAACTGAAATTGATAATTATCTTTATCTACGATCGTACAGAAAGTAGACACT
The DNA here is from genome assembly GCA_963969525.1 of Ontholestes murinus. Classification (NCBI taxonomy): domain Eukaryota; kingdom Metazoa; phylum Arthropoda; class Insecta; order Coleoptera; family Staphylinidae; genus Ontholestes; species Ontholestes murinus. Next base: position 11,544,490 of record OZ018398.1, on the reverse strand, counting down.
TTTTGCATCATTTTTCATTGTAAAAGTAGCTTTTTAAAGCACTAGTGCTTTTTTACGTTTTTATTGCACGGTAATGTCAAACTGTTTTTATTGCACAGAAATGTCAAATTTGATGGATATAGCACAAATTTTCGACGAAAAACTTAATTTTTTATTAATTGATTCAAATAACTAAAACTATAAATAAAATATATAATACAAACCAAATGGCAGATTTAACAACTCTGAAGATTTAATTTAATGCAAGTCGAGGCGATTACAATAAAGCGAACATTTTTTCCATAAATAATAATGGCGGCCGACTACTGGTTGCTAAGTAACACTTTCATTAGTGCACTGCGGGTAAAATATGTTTTCATTAATTGAATTATTGAAATGACATTAAAATATTACTCATAAGAATATATTCTTTGAAATCCTTTACGATCGAAGATAAAATTTTGTAAGGCACACGTGTAAAAAGTTTCTTTATTGCACTCCTGGCTTTAAAAAAACTCGCTCGTTCCTCGCTCGTATTTTTAAACGCCAGTTCGTGCAATAAAGTATCACTTTTTACACTTGTACCTTAAATAAGTATTATCTACGATCGTACAGAAAGTAGACGCTTTTTGCATCATTTTTCATTGTAAAAGTGGCTTTTTAAAGCACTAGTGCTTTTTTACGTTTTTATTGCACGGTAATGTCAAACTGTTTTTATTGCACAGAAATGTCAAATTTGACATATGAATATATTATAGCACAAATTTTTGACGAAAGACTTAATTTTTTATTAATTGATACAAATAACTAATAAACTATAAATAAAATATATAATACAAACCAAATGGCAAATTTAAGAACTCTGAAGATTTCATTTAATGCAAGTCGAAGCGATTACAATAAACCGAACATTTTTTCCATAAATAATAATGGCGGCCGACATTTGTGCAACTTGTTTACTGGTTGCTAAGTAACGCTTTCATTAGTGCACTGCGGGTAAAATATGTTTTCATTAATTGAATTATTGAAATGACATTAAAATATTACTCATAAGAATATATTCTTTGAAATCCTTTACGATCGATGATAAAATTTTGTAAGGCACACTTGTAAAAAAAAGCATCACTTTTTACACTTGTACCTTAAATAACTATTAGTTCATTACATAACTTTCTGTTTGTTTTATTAATTAGTTTAATTTTTACTATTATAATTTCTGTTCATTCTATTTAAAAAAGTCAGTGTCCTAATTAAAGAATTTAATAGAAGAAAAATAGTTAAATTCTCCTAATAATTAAGTAGATTATGGTTCTTATATAATTTTTATGTAATTATAAAGAAAATAAAAGGTTCAAGATGTTGTTTTCACTAAAAAATTATAAAGAGCCAAGTATATTTTAAGCCTGTAATTATCTATATTTCATAGATTTTAAATATAATGGTTTCATATTATAAAACATTATATATTTTTTTAGAGCCGGACACAACATGAAGAATTTACGCATCGTGATGGTGTATGGAATTTACAACATGAAGGCAGCAAGGAAAGGACAGCTCAGTGTTTCCTGCGAGTAGATGATGAATCCATGGGTCGTTTCCATAATAGAGTTAGGCAGATTTTAATGGCATCTGGTTCAACAACGTTTACAAAGGTATAAATCTGCACTTAAAGAATTTTAATGGAAGTCAACTGGTGGTTATATGATATGTAACATGTCACCGTTAAATCACAACCAACTTTCACACGTGTGATGTTACTCAATAAATCCAACATCAACATTGACGTTTATTGAACAAACTACATACCAGCAATTAAAAATACCGCTTTTGTGTAGTTTGTATCAAATTGAATCTGAATTTAAACTAGATTTACATTTAATTGATAAATAATATTGACTACTATGGTGCATATTTATTTTTGAATTTTTTCCAATTATTTTCAGATTGTCAATAAATGGAATACTGCCCTAATTGGTTTGATGACTTACTTCAGAGAAGCTGTTGTAAACACCCAAGAACTATTAGATTTGTTGGTGAAATGTGAAAATAAAATCCAAACTCGTATTAAGATTGGCTTGAACTCAAAAATGCCAAGTCGTTTCCCTCCTGTGGTATTCTATACACCAAAAGAATTGGGAGGACTGGGTATGCTTTCTATGGGACACGTACTTATTCCTCAGGTATGTATTCGTAAATTGTAGTCAGTTAATTTTAAAGTACTTCATTGTTAATTTTTTTTTTACTTTAAACCAAAAAAAAATATATTGTGTATTAACTTTTGTACAAATGTACGTTTTTTAAAGGTATTGTTTGAGATATTACCTTTCAAATTTGAATCATGGTTTAAATGTTTTAACAGACGATGTGTTAAATAAATTTTAATTTTATTTTCAGTCTGATTTAAGATGGTCAAAACAAACAGATGTGGGCATTACCCATTTCCGATCTGGTATGAGTCATGATGAAGATCAATTGATTCCTAATTTGTACAGATATGTGCAGCCATGGGAATCTGAATTCATTGACTCACAAAGAGTGTGGGCTGAATATGCTCTTAAGAGACAAGAAGCTAATGCTCAAAACAGGTATACATTTTTAGCTTATTATTTAATAATTAATTATTATAAGTTATAAAAAAATTACTTCCTTTAACACGTTGAACGCCGCGTCACCCATAAACGTCTGACGGCTATGTTTCCGCTGGGGCCCCGTCACCCATTAACGACTGACACTTTTGTTCGTGTAATTAAAAGAAGATTTTGGTACTAGTTTATAGTACTACTAGTTATATTACAATTTGATGAATATTTGAGATAAAGTAATAATTTATTTAATATAATTTTACAAACAAACGAGAATAACACTTTAACACGTTAAACGCCACTACAAAAGGATGAGTGACTGTTATGTTTCCGCTGGCGACCCATCATCCACAAGTGGGTGATACTTTTCTTTGTATAATTAAAACGATGTTTTGCTGGTAGCTTATAGTAATATTATTTGTAATAACACTTATCGCATTTCCTACTTCGCCCTTTATGAGGCGCATTATATACTTCTTCTAACCAATTTCAACTAAAAGAAAAAATTTACAAGGTTTCTATGAACAAAATCAACATTTAGTCAACAAACTCAATTTACCCAATAATTTTTGGGTTCCCAAAACTTCTCTTCTCTTTTCATACGCATAACTGCGTTTAAAACGTTTTATAAAATAAACTGTACAATAAATACTAGAATTATTTTTTAATTCATTTCGGTAAAAACATTTTAGCAAAAACTTAACACGTTGAACACCGATTCACGCTGGGCGTTCAACGTGTTAATGAACTAGTAAGTGTGGGAAGTAAAAGAATGACTTAAATTTTTATAATTTTATTGCTTCCAAAATACTCCTTTCGTGCAACTACATAAATTTAAATTATCTATTTGTTCTTGTCTCATATGTAATTATATTTATTTACTGTACAGACGATTGACATTAGAAGATCTGGAAGATTCTTGGGATAGAGGAATTCCTAGGATAAACACATTATTCCAAAAGGACAGACATACTCTGGCTTATGACAAAGGTTGGAGAATAAGAACTGAATTTAAACAGTATCAGGTAATTTTTATTTTTAAAAAGTATATTTTCATAAGTAATGTATATCTATATTAAATATAATTATTGCTATAAATTTATTACAACATATAAAAAATTATTTTGATTTTCATGATTGTAGGTATTGAAACAAAATCCTTTCTGGTGGACACATCAACGCCATGATGGTAAATTGTGGAATTTGAATAACTATCGAACTGATATGATTCAAGCATTGGGAGGAGTGGAAGGAATTTTGGAACATACCTTATTTAAGGGTACATATTTCCCCACATGGGAAGGATTGTTCTGGTAAGTGAATTTCTTTTCTATTAAACCTACAGTTGATTACAGCCAAATAGCAGAATAATAATAAATACAGAAATTAAATACAACATTTTTATATGGAATACAACAAATATACCACTCTTAGTTTATAAAAATTATTTTTAATTATTTATATGTAGTAGTAGTGTCATATTTTGGTTATTTTGTAGAAATATTATTACACATTATTTTACAGGGAAAAAGCATCAGGATTTGAAGAATCAATGAAATATAAAAAGCTGACCAATGCTCAGAGATCAGGTTTGAACCAAATCCCCAACCGTCGGTTTACTCTTTGGTGGTCACCTACCATTAACAGAGCCAATGTATATGTCGGTTTCCAAGTACAATTAGATTTAACGGGAATTTTCATGCACGGTAAAATCCCCACCTTAAAAATCTCGCTCATTCAGATCTTCAGGGCTCACTTGTGGCAGAAGGTGCATGAATCCATTGTCATGGATTTGTGTCAAGTTTTTGATCAAGAATTAGATGCTTTGGAAATTGAGACTGTACAGAAGGAAACTATACATCCTAGGAAATCTTACAAGATGAATTCATCATGTGCTGATATATTACTCTTTTCTGCGTATAAATGGAATGTATCTAGGCCCTCTTTATTGGCAGATACTAAAGATACTATGGATAACACAACTACACAAAAATATTGGATTGATGTACAATTAAGGTGGGGTGATTATGATTCCCATGATGTCGAAAGATATGCTCGAGCTAAATTCCTGGATTATACAACAGATAATATGTCCATATATCCATCACCTACTGGAGTTCTTATAGCAATTGATTTGGCTTATAATTTACACAGTGCATATGGAAATTGGTTCCCAGGTTGTAAACCTCTGATACAACAAGCAATGGCTAAAATTATGAAGGCTAATCCAGCTTTGTATGTATTAAGGGAACGTATCAGAAAAGCTTTACAACTGTATTCTAGTGAACCTACAGAACCTTATCTATCCAGTCAGAATTATGGAGAATTATTCTCTAATCAAATTATTTGGTTTGTGGATGATACTAATGTCTACCGTGTAACAATCCACAAAACATTTGAAGGCAATTTGACAACAAAACCAATTAATGGCGCCATTTTCATTTTCAATCCAAGAACTGGACAGCTCTTCTTGAAAATTATTCATACTTCAGTATGGGCAGGTCAAAAACGTCTGGGCCAGCTTGCTAAATGGAAAACTGCTGAAGAAGTAGCAGCCCTAATTCGTTCCTTACCAGTTGAAGAACAACCTAAACAAATCATTGTAACAAGAAAAGGAATGTTGGATCCATTGGAAGTCCATCTTCTCGATTTCCCAAATATTGTCATTAAAGGTTCCGAGTTACAGTTGCCTTTCCAGGCATGTCTGAAGATTGAGAAGTTTGGAGATCTAATTTTAAAGGCAACCGAGCCTCAAATGGTTCTGTTTAATTTATATGACGATTGGCTGAAGACGATTTCTTCATACACAGCATTTTCAAGGCTTATTTTAATTCTTCGAGCCTTACATGTTAATACTGAGAGGACTAAAGTTATTTTAAAACCAGATAAAACTACTATCACAGAGCCTCATCATATTTGGCCAACGTTGTCTGATGATGAATGGATTAAGGTATGTAATTCAAAAGATACAATTATTCGTAATTTAATAAATCTTATTATTAAAGTTTATTTTTGCTCTGTAGTTTCCTCAGAAAATTCTATGTTCTCTCAAACATTGGTTTTGAATAATATGTAGAGATTTGACAGAGTTTAAAACCCCATATCAAAACTAACAATATTTTATAGGCACTGAATAAAATAGTTACTATGGTGTTTACCACAATTGTAATTGTTTTTTTTATTCAGTGCCTATATTATGGATTACCATCTATTATCAGTCTCAATAATTGTAATGAAAGTACCATTTTACTTTGAAAACAGTAAAGTAATTTTACACTATAATAAATATTACTTTGGAAAACATATTAAACAAACATTTTTTGGTTTACCTTTAAGACTAATATTTTCATTTGCACTCATTTAGTTAATTTAGTTTAAAATTAGCTATTAAGCCACTCTGACCTTACAATGTATATAAAAAACAAACTAATAATAACATAATTTTTAGATCTCTTAACTAATGACAAACCTTTCATATATTTGCTCTAGTTAATAATGTCTCCATTTAATTTTAGGTTGAAGTACAACTCAAGGATCTTATTCTGGCTGATTATGGTAAAAAGAACAATGTAAATGTAGCATCTTTAACACAGTCTGAAATTCGTGATATTATCTTGGGTATGGAAATCAGTGCACCTTCTGCCCAAAGACAACAGATTGCTGAAATTGAGAAACAAACAAAGGAACAATCACAACTAACAGCAACAACCACAAGGACAGTTAATAAGCATGGAGATGAAATTATTACAAGCACAACAAGTAACTATGAAACACAAACCTTCAGTTCAAAAACAGAATGGAGGGTACGAGCAATTTCTGCCACAAACCTTCACTTGAGAACGAATCATATTTATGTTAGTTCTGATGATATCAAGGAAACAGGATATACTTACATTTTGCCAAAGAATGTCCTCAAGAAGTTCATTACTATTTCAGATTTAAGAGCACAGGTAAATAATATAAGTTATAATTTTTAATTATTTGGAAAATTTTATAAATATACCAGTATGGTAAATTATTACACAAATTATAAAAAAAAATAAATGTGTGGGGAAAAACATTATGTATCACCTTTCAGAAAAGCGAAATAATTATATGATGTACCTTTCTCATATACAGTTCTATAAATATTTAATATTAATTTATATTGTCTGCAATAATAAAACTAAATTTCAGAATTATTTTTTATATTTAAGTCTTATTTATACCATTATTTATTGTGGAAATCACAGAATATTTACTAAAATAATATTCTTTAATATCACTTTTCCTGTTAAATTAAATTTAATCAAATAAAGAAGATTTAATAATTTATGAATAATTTATATGGAAAGTAAACCAATAGGAGGTAAACATATTAATTGTTTACTATTAAGAAATTATCAATTTCCAGTTGCTAGATAATGCTACTTACTACATACTAGGATACATATTAATAAGTATTGTAATAATTGTTTGTTTGTAGATTTGTGCATTCCTGTATGGTGTAAGTCCTCCAGATAATCCACAAGTGAAAGAATTGCGTTGTTTAGTATTACCTCCACAGTGGGGAACACATCAAACCGTTCATGTACCCACTACACCACCTAACCATCCATTCCTCAAGGATATGGAACCATTGGGCTGGATCCACACACAACCCAATGAATTACCACAATTATCTCCACAAGACATTGGCACACACTCAAGATTAATGGCAGACAATCCAAGTTGGGATGGAGAGAAAACAATTATAATAACATCATCATTCACACCGGGTTCCTGTTCTCTGACTGCTTATAAGTTAACACCTTCTGGGTTTGAGTGGGGGCGGCAAAATACTGATAAGGGAAATAATCCGAAGGGTTATTTGCCAAGCCATTATGAGAAGGTACAAATGCTGTTATCAGATAGGTTCCTTGGATTTTTCATGGTACCTGCCCAGGGAAGTTGGAATTATAATTTCATGGGTATGTATATTGATTTGTTTTTGTTAACTGAGTTTTTTTGTATTTCTCATTGCATTTACATTGGCTTTAAAATCTGAATTTTTAAATATATAGGGTGGGCCACGAATAATGTCCATTAAAAGTTTACGGGGTTCCTCCAAGAGAAAAAATCTGAAAGCATTCAACATTGTACGGTTGATTGTGACCTTCTCATGGAAAATATTTTCCACTTAACTTTTACAGTTTTTGATTTAAAAATGTATTTGTCAAATATTGACCTCAAATAGGCGTTTAGAAAAATGCCTATAACTTCTAGTAGGTACAAGATAGACACACGAGCGGCATCTTGTATTGTACCTAATGGATTCCTCTACAACGGAAAAAAATTGACATGTGTCAATTTTGACAGTTGGTATTTCAAAAATATCAATATTTCAGCGCCCACTTAAAAACATCATATTTCAATTTTTTTAAATGGAATGACCAATATTTTATCTCATAGTGTTATTCGCAAGACCTTTTGCTACAAAATAATGTATAATGTATAATCCTATATCTAGAGCCAGTAGTTTTTGAGTTATTTCGAAATATGTTTCCTCTCAGAATTTTTATTTGAATGATTCCTGTTCTATTTACACGGGCACTATAGTAGGCTTCTGTCAATATTTGTTGAATCCAACGTATTAATATTTGTGTATGCTTCTTTTGAGTAATTATAAAATGAATACCTATACCAATAAAGAAATTATGAATTTATTTGTCATATATGGCCAGTGCAACAGAATTGTTGAGAGAACTTGCAAAACTTTCAATGAAACTTATCCACACTTACCGCCGATGGATAGAAAAAAGTTTCGAAGACTGGAGTCAAATTTTGTACTATTTGGAAAACAAAACGCAGAAAAAAATCAACCAAAGCTAATAACCGAGAATGAGGAAATTCAAGTAAATGTTTTGACTTATTTTCAAGCAAATCAACGCGCATCAGGTTGCTAGGAGGATTTGAGAGTAAGCAGAACCCCACTCCAAAGAATTTGGAAAATGTATCGGAAGCATAATTATAAATATAATTTGGTGCAAGAATTATTTTCTCAAGATGCAGAGAACAGGATTGATTTTTGTGAGTTGTTTTTGCTTAAAATTAATATAATTTGGACGAACGAATCAAGTTTCTCTCATGAAGGTATTTTCAATAGAAAAACCAATCACATGTGTGTCAATTGAAAATCCACATATATCTTTGAGGTCGTATAAAAAATAAAGTTTATGCAAATGCCGACAATGCCCGAGAAGAATTGGAAGAAAGGGTGCGAGCTGCATTCGCGGAATCTTATTTCAGAAAAAATTAGGCGAGCAACATAAGAGGGTGACGCAACACGTGCTGCACAGTGTTTACATGTTAATGGTTATCATTTTGAACAATTGTTATAATTTTTTTTCTGACAACATTTTTCAGTTCCTTCATTTAATTACTTATTTAAAAATTATTTTATTTTCTTGCTTCAGTTTTATTTGTAAGTTTTACCTGGGGATAACTATTCATTTTAATAATATTCGGACGAATTTTTCCTAATTCGATTCAATAAATATTGACAGAAGCCTACTATAGTGCCAGTGTGAATATAACAGGAATTATTGAAATGTGAGAGGATATAAATTTCGAAATAACTTAAAAACTACTGGCTCTAGATATAGTGTTGTATAATACTTTTTGTAGCAAATTGTCTTGCGAATCACCCTATACGATAAAATATTAGTCATTCCATTTGAAAAAATTGAAATATGATGTTTTTAAGTGGGCGCTGAAATATTGATATTTTTGAAATACCAACTGTCAAAATTGACACATGTCAATTTTTTTCCGTTGTAGAGGAATCGATTAGGTACAAAATAAGATGCCGCACGTGTGCCTATCTTGTACCTATTAGAAGTTATAGGCATTTTTCTAAACGCCTATTTGAGGTCAATATTTGACAAATAAATTTTTAAATCAAAAACTGTAAGTTAAGTTGACATAAACCCATATGGAGAGGTAGGCAATCGAACAAGGAATTTAAAAATAAAATAATATATAGTATGTTCCATTTAAAATAACAAAGTTGGTAGCCATTTCCGGTATAACCCGAAGTGACAGAAAGTCAAAAATATTTTCCGTGAGGAGATCGCAATCAACCGTACAATGTTGAATTTTTTTAGATTTTTCCTCTTGCAGGAACCCCGTAAACTTTTAATGGTCGTTATTCGTGGCCCACCCTGTATATTAAAAAAGTACTGTTTATGAGAAAATATACTTGGAAAATGAAATAACAACTAGATAATATTTGTTAACTAAGTAATTAATATTTTTAGGTGTTCGCCATGATCCAAACATGAAATATGAGTTACAATTAGCAAATCCAAAAGAATTTTATCATGAAGTACACCGACCCGCTCATTTCCTTAACTTCTCATCATTAGAAGATGGTGATGGTGCGGGTGCTGACAGAGAGGATGCTTTTGCTTAGATTAAGAGGGATATTATTTTTAGACATTATTTGTTGTATATATACTTTATAATAAACACTTAAAATTATAATTGATTAATTTCTCAAAAATAAAATATTACAGGCATGGTGATATATAATCTAGGTAAAAATATATCATGACTTTACTAATAACACTAAAACAATGTTACTCCTTTATTAACAATAATCAATTTCAAAGAAAACGCATATAATAGTGGCTTTCTGAGAATTTAATACATGATTTATATCATCATATTTATATTAAACAATTTTATTATGACATCAATTATTTATAAGATTATAATCTTTTATAATGATCCACATTGATAAATTAATGAAGACATAAATTATTTAGTAAAAGTTAAATATTACGCTACTTGTCGGTTCATTATTAACCATTATTTTCCAAAAATTATTTAGCTTACATTAGGAAAATACATTTAAAAACTAGACTAAATACGAAGACAGCAATTTTAATTTTTTGTTGTAGCAGTTAGCTCACTGATGCTCGTTTTCTCTGTGTCGCTTGTTAGTTGGCAGATTATTTTTGGTGTATTATTTTGTCCCATACATGTATAGTACCTAAAAAATAAAACAAATAAGTAAATAATACTTTAAAATATTGTATTTTCTTATCAACCGCCACTGACTGGTTTCGATCAATTTTAGATCTCATCAGTGTGGCACAGCGTTGACAGGAACACATAGTTATGGAGTTTTATAACATCTGATTTCAGTGAATGTCACCTTAATGGTTTCTCTAATGATAACACGTTTTCAACTAGTTTTTGTTATGAAAATTCATTTAATTTATCATTTTAAAAATGAAGTCCTTTAAAAGGTGTCCTGGACAAAGGCATTATTGAAATTTGTTGTGGAATCTCTTAATGACCCCTGCAACATCGCAGCTAGGATATTGGGGATTTCATCTCGAATTATTTGTTTTAATTTATCCAGAATTATTGTTTGAGTCGTGTACACTTTGCTTTTAAGATAGGCATACAAGAAATAAGCTAGGTTTCTAGGGAACGTTACCGAATAATTCTCTCACACTTCCATTGATTGCTTTGCAGTATGTGATATCGCTTTAAAACTAGGTTTCTTGAATGTGTTGAAAATTGTCCAATTCAGGTGTAACAACTCCACGTAATCATCTGTATTGACAGCTACTGTGATGACCTGTTTATTCTCAAAAAATAAAGTCTGATGATGCCATGTAATCAAACATAGAATTCAGAATGAAATTCTTAGATGTGTTGCAGCAATTAATGAAGAATCTCGACAGCAAATTTCAAGAATGCCTTTGTAATTAATGTCACCTTAGGGATATAATTAAAAAAATGTAAATTTCATTAATCTTTCTAGGTTTTGGTCACTATGAATAACATATTTTTCTTCTATTACTATTGATTTTATTAGTCTGTTAAAAAGTTCCCATTTGTTTGTATCACATTTCATTTTTTGTTTTGTTTAGTAACTCAGATTATAATATATCTATATTAATAGGCCATAATACACTTAAAACGTATTAAAATTGGCTGTCCAAAACATTGAAGTGCAAGATTAAAACATATTTACCTATTTTGTAGCATAATCCTGATAGACCTCTTACATACGAATAAGTAAAAGATAAATACTCCGTAGAGAGCATTGCACGCATCAGACAAGTACCAAATTTCTGGAATTTGATTCGGTCCTAGTTGCCAGTCTACCAGCCAAGAAGTGAATTCCAGAGTCCAATTGATGCCAAGTGCAATTAGTAATTTAAAATATACATTAAACCTATAACAGAAAACAAATAGTTATACAATTTTAAACAAACTTATGTTGATTTTTTAAGTGATTGATTTATAAGAAAAGTATTATTTTAGAAACTATATATTTTTCATATCCCAACACTTTTAATTTATTCTCATAAGGATTAAAGTTTTCAACTAGCACCTCGGATAAACCTCAGCAGATACGATATATTCACTGCGCAAAGTAGTTCGGATAAAACTCTCTTCACTGAGATAACAAATCCATAGCCCCCGAGCACGGTACTGAGATGTCTTAAAGTATAGACTTTTTCCGTCATTGGGAACTTATTTTTATAATCTTGTTTATACAGGGTGGACCATTTAATGTGTTTTCAGAAAATATCTCCGAAACAAGAAACTTTAAAAAAAAATGACCCAAACAAAAACTGATTGTATCGAAGGGGGCCATAATAACATAATATTGGTTTTTTCATAGATGGCGCTGTTGTCGCTAAATCGAGGTCAACTTAGAAGAGAAATGGTGCGTTTTATAAATTTAAAAAATAATCAACTGAAGGTGTCCCGCTCCGTTATGGAAGATCCTACTGGAAATATCATCGTTAAAATCGGCCGAACTGAGGGGTCTCTATCCCAGCAAAATCCTCAACTTTATTAAAGGAGCAGGGTGGCTCCACTGATGGGAGAACTAGTTCTCCAGCCATTCACGTCGCAGTCATTCTTATAATTGTATAAATTATTATTATTATACAAATTATGATGATGTGTTGTAAATAAGTAAGATTGCGCAGGCGCCAAAAACGTGCACACGGTTGACAAAGAGGAGTTGTCAGTAGTTTTCTGTTACAGTGTAAAAAGTATGTTTAAAAATACATTATTTGTGTTTGGAGAATCCAGTATTTTCAACAAACCACCCTCCCAAGAACACTTAAGTGGCGACGAGGATAATACTGACCACGTGCCGAATAAGTGAAAAGAAAATACAGCATGGCGGAACCCAAATTTGCACTCGGTTCGCAAATTTAATTCGATCCTAGGAGGATCGATTGGGATATTTACATTGAATAAAATTAAAAAAAAACTATTTCATCGTGAAAAATATTACGGATTTAAACAAAGGCCGTAATATTGAACAGTTTATTTCGTGACGAATTTAAATTGTTGTGCAATCTCTTATTACCGGTAAAAACGACAGAAGGAAGTTATGAAGATGTGTTGAAATGTCTCGCCCCATCTACAAGGAAGAAAAAGCAGTATTTGCGAAATGATTTAAATTTTATACAGCAAAAAAATCGTCATCGGAACCCATACAGAAATGGTTTGCGAGGATAAAAAACTATCTACAAATTGTGAGTATTCTTAGAAGCAGCATACGCGATAAATTTACATATTATGCGCTTTCAATGTTTAACGCTAGAAGAAATAATAAATATTGTCAAAAATACGGAAGTCGTCATCCAGGTAAAACAAAATATGTAAAGTCTCTTTGAGCCGGGACGCACGGAGTTCAATTCCACAACGGACAGCGCACAAAAAATCACAAGGATGCGCGCGATGCAGGATCTACTCTTTTTGCCCCATCGGCAGGCTCTCTGCCAACATGTCGCTACAACTTATTTCCATAGTTATAAAAACTTGTGTATGGCTACTATTAGAATGAAAAATAGCACGGTAATTCGGGGTGTTTCAGATAACCACAATGTATAGGCTGGTGAAGTTGATAGACTATATTAAGAAAGCTAGGCAGTGGTCTATCAACAATTGATTGTGGAAACGGAAGCTCAGCATCCTGGAAGTAAGTTTATACATTTATAATAATAATAATAATAAAAACTGGGCAATAATCGAAATTCTTTAATAGGTTCGAGTCTGGTATCACATGTAATGTGAGGAAGAGAATGTTTCGCGCCAGACAGAAACAAACGTGCCCAATTCACTGCAGCACGCCTATCAGCAAAACGAGTAAGTTTTCATAATAATAATATACAGGGTGTTTCGTTAATATGGGGAAATGGATGGACCACAGATTCCTGAGGCCAAAATAAGACGATTTGACGCAACATATCTATATCCAAAAGTTTACGGTTAAGCCGGAATTTGTCTTCAAAGTTCCAAAAAATGTATTTCTTTTGTTTATAACAATTGAACGCTTTATTTGATTTGAATGAAATTTATTATTTCTAACTACCATAATAAAATACATTATTTCAGTTATTATGACCAATAGTGATTGACAGGAAGTATCAAAAACAGTAGTACCACCATTTAAAAACTAAAATATTTTTTTATTGGTGCATCCAATTACAACTAAAAAAATAGTACTTGAAAGAACATTTCATTTGAAATACGGTTTTTGCACAAAAAAATAAAATATGAATATAGTATGCTTATTATTCACTCATTAATAAGTAAATCAAATTAATTAATAACAATTAATAAAATAAATCAGAACCACATCTAATACTTTTCAAACAATTTCCTTCGCAAAATCCTAATACAAGCAATATATCTGTTTGCTCCAAATATGAAAATTTATGAACTAAAATAAAGTTAAAAAATAATTATTAAAAGATACTCAGTAATTATTATTATACATAATTAACATTTTTCCAACAACGAAGGCTACAAAAAACATGTATTTTCGATTCGATGGAAAACTAGATTTTGTTTTTACTAATTAAAAAAATATATTTTATTTTTTGTGTGAAAACCGTGAGAGATATGAAATATTATTAAGAGATAAAAAAGTTTTTAAATTAAATGATCTTTCAAGTAGTATTTTTCTAATCACAACTAAAATAGTATTTTAAACAAAAACGTTTACTTTAAAGTGTGATATCAACAAAGTAAACGTTTTTGTTTAATTTTTCCAAGATATAAGACGAAGTTAATCAATTAATAGTATTTTAGTTTTTATGTGCTGGTACTACTGTTTTTTTAATACTTCCTGTCAATCACTAATTACCATAATGATTTAAATGATGTATTATATTATTAAAGTTATTCATAATAAATTTCATTCAACAAAAGAAATAAAATGTTTTGGAACTTTGAAGACAAATTCTGGCTTAACCGTAAACCTTTGGATATAGATATGTTGGGTTAAATCAACATATTTTGGCCCCAGGAATCGGTAATCTAGCCATTTCCCCTCATTAACGGGACACTCTGTATTTATTCGTGCATATCTTCAATAAACGCATTGCTCTGGATATCGGAGAAAATGATGACCAAACTCCGAATGCGGGACATACTATTGTATAGTCCAGCAATGTCAGTCTGGCCAACGAGGAGGCGGGCCGCGCAGAGAATGATATATGAGAATCTAAGCAAGAGGCACATACATTTTTCCGAGTACAATCGAAAATAAAAGTCGGGCGGCTTATTATCAGCACGCGTCCTGTCACCTTACTATATTAAACTCCATGATAATTTTGACAATGAATGTCCCAAACGCACGAACGCGCTCCGTATTATACCGTATTTTTTATAGTTCCCCGGGCGGGTGGTGCAACCCAGGCCCGCCGGGTGCGACAATCCAGGAATCTCCTCATCGATCTCATTCACATAATTTAAAAATTTACTATGATTTTTACTTTTCCAATATAGCAGATATGGATCATTCTTTTATAAATCGTACAGATTTGAGAAAAAAAAAATTGGGAACTGGCGTGTTTTTTTTTAATTAATTTAAAATTAACTTTATATGTTTCATAATAAGTTAAATAAAACAAAACAGAAAAAAAAATATCCTAAAGGGGTAAAAAAAATTAATAAAAGGTAAAAATTTAAAGTTGGCGCGAAATCGCCAGAATGCAGATGGCGGGTTTGTGACGCATTTGTTCACGTTGTGATCTGTTACGAACTTTCATATCAGTTCATTGAGCATTAAAAGAATCGTTGGAGAATAAAATAAGTGTATTTTGTGACTCTACATTTATTATTGATCCTAATTTATATACAATGGAAAACATAGGTCCCAGCACTTCGACTTACTATAAATATTGTTTAGTGCCACGATGTGTAAACACTACCTTTCAAACACCGAACAAAATATTTATATCGTTACCAAATGCAGCTAATAATAAACAGCTTAAAAGAAGAAAATTGTGGTTAAAAGCAATGAGGCGAAATGATAAAGATATCTCAAAGAAATCAAATGGTTTCGTTTGTGAGGATCATTTTAATGTAAGTATTAAATCGGTTACGAACTGACTGAGTGGTGCTAAATTTAGAATCAAATTAATTAATTTGCTATTACCGTTAATTTTATTTGATGATAAATTTAGCTCTGCTTTTTGAAACCGTGCATAATAAACATTAATTCAATATGTATAGTTAGAAGAAGACATGGATAACTACATAAAATGGAAGTTGGTTGGTGGATATATAAAAATGAAGGAAAATATTGTTCCACATATCACAATGTCAGGCTGACAGAAAACGATCTTTGCCACTACCACAAAGAAAAGGCTCAAGCAAGAGGGCTCGAATGGAAATGGTTGGACAATTATTAAGGTTTTGGAGGGCGTACAACTGATGTTACAGCCGTTAAAGGATCGGATTACTTAGAAACATTAAAACCAAATTGTTCAGTGATGGCAGATCGTGGTTTTAAACAAATCGATGCAATATTACATCAGAAAAATTGCATTTTAATCAGACCGCCATCTGTAAAAGCAGATGTAAGGAGTTCTAAAGCAGAGGTGTTGGAAACCAAGAGAATTGCATCATTACGTATTCATGTAGAAAGGGTTATCAGAAGAGTACGGGAATACAAAATATTAAAACCTCATGCTTGTGTAAATAATAAACTTGTAAAATATCTAGACTACATGGTGATTATTGCATGTGGTTTAGTAAATTTACAATCAAAAATAATAGAATTATAAATATGTTTATTATTAATTTTAATACATTTAATAAAGTAAAATTAAAAATTATGAAACAGTTTCTAATAATCTAGAAAAAATCATTGCTTCCCAAAATATCTTTGCCTTTCCTAATATATCCATGAAATAATTTTCATCGTAATTAATTTTAATTATTGTTATTTTGTTGTTGGTTTCGAATGAAGGATCTGCAACGCATAAATAACCAACTTTGAAATTTAACATTAACATTTGTAAATGTAATTGTGCTTTGCATTTAGGAGATATGTGACCGTTTTTTAACAAATAATCATTTACAGTTTTTAAAGACGATGGACATTTAATTTCAAACACTGCATTATTTGATATACCATCGGGTGAAGCACCAAATTCTGGATGCTGGTTATTTAATATTAATCCGCACTTTTTTATTTTAATATTTAATTGTTTTCCCACTTGTTTTCGAACATTATCTTCCAAATATAATCCTCTCTTCATTGCCTTTGTCTGAAACATTTTGGAAACACCAATACACTTTTCACTAAAACGCCATCACTAGTTTTACAGAATGCTGCGGAATATATTTTTGAAGCTGTAATCCTTCCATAACCAAGTTCAAACCACAGTCTATTTGAACTTTGTTCAATTGTTGCATTTGCAGCATTTTTACAGGATTGCTCATTAATTGCAGTCTCGCAAAATTTTAAAAATTCCTTGCAACTATGTTCCCCATGAGTATTTATGAAACGATGCAATAATAAATGCATACTTAAATTATTAGGTTCATCTCCAGTTTCTGTATCGTCAAAATAATTTAAAATTTGTGCCGAGCATTTTAATTCTCACCCACTTTTAATCGTTTCTTCAAAAAATTGTTTCATCTGCTGGTTGGTTATATACGATTTAGGTACAACACCAAAATTTTCTGTCGTAACAGTTTCATTTGCAGCACCTGTTAATTTTGGTTTTTTCCAGTAGCATTCAATTTCAGTTGGTGCTGGCTGGGTACTTTTACGATGTGCCCACATTAAAAATGCAAGTGCGTGTTTACATCCTCCTTCAGAAGCCGAACAATCCAAACATTTCACTTCCAGAATTTTTTCCTCTTTTTCCCAAACCACTAACTTAACTTTATAATTAGAGGAGCTAATTCTATGTTCGGGGCAAATTTGTCCAAGAATGGTACATGTATTTCCTGTTCTTTTAATTTGGACATAACCAATTGCAGTATTGATGTAGGAGTCCCTCATTGATCTAAAATAATTATAAATTTATTAAATTAGTCACACCTATAATGTTATATTGTCGCAGAAGGGACAGTTTTAATTGTTTGTTTTTAATTTTTTAGGTTAACTATTAGGAATGGGTAAATAAGTTTTGGGGACAATATAATTGTATATATTCTCTTCGTTTATCATAATTAATATCATTTAAAATATATTATGTAAATGTTAAAATATAAATATATTAAATAAATATTAAATAAAACAATAGTTTGGCACTTTTTTCACTTGGTTTATTTTATAGCTAAATGTACATTTCGGTCACAAAATGACCATTATCAATAGCAAACTAAATAAATAACAGAAAATCAATCTAATATATACCTGCTCGGATTAGGAAAATGAGGAGGTGGTTAACAATTTTGTTAATAATTGGGTTTTTTAAGTCAAAATTCAATAATTTGTTTTGATGCTTTTTCATATGGATTGCTTCTAACATGTTTAAATTGTAATTATTGGACATTTTTAATAATTTTACACTGTCTACCGAAAATTTATGACCTGTTCTTATCGAATGACGGGCAACTGCTGACGTTTCAGCAGTTGCCCATCATCATAACACAAGGATTTAAAAAATAAAATGTGAATGAACGACGTCTAAATACTGCGTATAAATCGTATGATAAACAATGACGTCACGCGATCTTCGGTCAACTTCGTGGCGAGGTCGGAAAATTTAAAAATATTATAATTTTAAAGTGCATTTGTTAAATAAATAAACAAACATTTATAAAGAAAAATATATAAACTGAGATAAATCATTATTAGCAATCATAATAACATAAATTTATTGATATAAAAATTGTATGCGTGTACCCAATTATCACATTTTTAAATTACACACAATTTTTTTTCAGCACCTTCTTATTAATTTAAACGACCCCTATATCGGGATTTTGTCTGTCAATGTGTATTTTTCAAAATATTTAAATTTAACATTTTGATAGTTTGCTGGATTCTCCAACATTAAAAATTCATTATCGCCGGTTCTGCTGAACGGATCATTCCCATTCTTCCGCCATTTTATACCTTGTTATGTTAGCTTTTTAGTCGAATTTTTACAGTATTTTTTTAGTCCCATTTAATATAAAATAATAACAATTTAATTGTTCCACGATGTTTTCATGCTTTTACCCAAAACGTATACAATTTAAAAAAATACCATGTATTCGCTATTCTTTAATCTAAAAAACCCATGTTTGAAAAAATTGGGGTCTCTTTTCAGTCAGAAGATATGAAATATTTTTTAGCGCGCGACGTGTAGCGTGCGCCCCACCCAATCGTGTCTAAGCTTGTAATCAGCCGTACTCGGCACGCTACGATACAGTTTATTGTTTGAATCAACAAGTGTTTGGATTTTATTGGAACTTCACCAATTAAAAAGAAGAAAGTTTCCCAAAAGTTCTATTCGATGGAAAGAATGGGCTTTTCGAAAAATACATCATTTTCCTTCCGCTGCGATTCACATGATCACTGTTGCGAGAAAAAAGAGCCGTCCATCAATAGAGAAAGAAGTAGTTGATTTAATAATCAGCTTTAATGAATTCGATGAGAATAGTCGCATGATGCCAGTACGTAAAGATTATGTTTCGGTCAAAATAGATAACAAACGCATTCACGTGCAAAAGCGATTACTATTAGTGAACTTGAAAGAACTTAATCAATTATTCAAGGAAAGTTACCCACAAGCCAAATGTAGTTTTTCCAAATTCGCATCTTTGAGACATTGCGTACTAGAAGATGCATGTGGAACCCATTCTGTATTGGTGCTATTCATGAAAATGTAAAAGTATTAATCGAAGGATCGAATATTAAAAACCTGACGGCCAATTTGCGAATATTTAGAAAAATTAAAGACCGGTTTAGAAAAATTACTTCTACATTCATACCTTGTAAGTAAACAGAACGATTTTATGAAGAATAAAAAAAAAGAGCTGACAGAAAATGAGTGCATTGTAATCTGCGATTTTTCTGAGAACTATGCTTTTGTTGTTCAAGGTGCTGTACAAGGTATTCACTGGAATAACAACCAGGCAGCAGTGCACCCATTTGAAATCTACTAAAGGCACGATGAGGGCGAAACCCGAATGAAAAGTTTCGTAATAATATCTGAATTTGACGAATAAAGCACTAATAACCTTTCTTTACAATTTTATTTTATTTACCAGTGCTAATCCATTGATAATGGTCACTTTGTGTCCGAAATGTACATTTGGTAAATAAAATAAAATTGTGAAGAAAGGTTATTAGTGCTTTATTCGTCAAATTAATTTGATCTTCACGTAACTCAATCAACCAATTTAATATCTGAATGTTTGCATCATGATATCATTGCCATGCATGTGTCAAGAAAAGCTTAAACAAAATTGAAAAAATTACATATTTTTCTGATTGGGTAAGTGCGCAGTATAAAAACAGAAAAAAAAATGTTAATCTCACTCATCATCTAAAATATTTTAGTTTAGCTGTAGAGTGGCACTTATTTCTAACTTCCCACGGCAAAGGTACGTGTGATGCCTTGGGTGGGACTTTGAAAAGGTGGCTGCTAGAAGTAGTCTTCAAAGAAAAGCAATCCAATCCAAACCCAGAAAGAGTCTCTCCCTAATATTTCATTAGCATTTGTAGAAAATAAAGAATATAATGAAGAAGAAAAAAATTAGAGGCAAGATTTAAAATGGCCCTAACGGTGAAAGGGACGTTGACCGATCACAGGAAAAAAAAAGTAAAAGCAAAACGTTTTTTTGGCCCGCAGTGTATATTCTATTCACATTCTGAATTAATAATATAATAGAAGAACTGTTCAAAAGCAACTGCATGCGTGCGCGGCGGCGTTTCAACGGGGCTACACGTCGCGCGCTAAATAATATTTAATATCTTCTGACTGAAAAGAGACCCCACTTTTTTCAAACATGGCTCTTTTAGATTTAGAAATAGCGAATACATGGTATTTTTTTAAATTGCATACGTTCTGGGTATAAGCATGAAAACTTAATTTGAACAATTCAATTGTTTTTATTTTATATTAAATGACACTAAAAATATACTGTTAGTATGCAACTAAAAAGTTAATATAACAAGGTGTAATCTGGTAGAAGAACGGGAACGATCCGTTCAGTAGAACCGGAGATAATGAATTTTAAATGTAAGAGGATCCAGCAAACTATCAAAACGCAAAATTTACATATTTTGAAAAATACACATTTACGAACGAATTCCCGTTATAGATGTCGGCTTATTTCGTGTATACAAGTGATACAAAAATTTTCTGGCGAATCCAAATCATGAAGTCAAAATAGGTGTACGATTTATAAAAGAATGACCTGACCCATATACGGAAAGTATTGTTTATGTGCATAAGAATGTTTGTGGGCGCTGTATCTCAAAATCGAATGATCCGTATGAGATGAAACTTTAAACTTAAGATTTTATCATAAAAAACTGAAAACAGAAAAGCTTTAAACACTTAAATTTTCAAAATACATTATTATTGCTTTTTTAAAAACGCAACAATTGTTTCGCCACACTGTGGCTTCTTCGGGCGAAGAAATGGTAAAAGTAAAAGTTTGTGGCAGATTTATATAGTAATTACTAGGGGGGTTGGGGTATTATTTTTTTAGAGATTTATGTTTAACAGTGGTTTCCCATTGCTGGGCCGTCCCGATGGGTTTAAAAAGATTAATTGAATTCTAGGTAGTTTTGAGAGATTATGATGTTTAAAAGGTTTAAAATTTCCGAGATTATAATCGGATTGGCCTGATTATCAATGATTAAAGAAAAACAGAATAATTTTACTGCTATAACATATGTATTTAGGACCAGCATCATTAAAAATAGTAAACATATTTAAAAAGAAAATTCTGCAGACATCATTGAAAACAAATAATAATTTAAGTAATTTTATAGAAAATAATAAAGATCCTAATATCAAAGCAAAACGTAGTGTAGTATATAAGTATGTTGACTTGCGGAGATTGTCCCAAAACATACGTCGGTCAAACAGAACGAGCATTCATTGTCAGGATCAAAGAATATCGCGCCGCATATTTCAACAATAAAAGGACATCCACATATGCCAACAACCTGCTGGACGAAGGACATTCTTTCAATGAAGAATTCAAAATATTACACGAAGAAAGAAAAAGCAAGAAACTAGACTTACTAGAAAACTTAGAAATTACTAAAAGAAAAAACACATGCCTTTTGGCAAACGATCAAACGGACATTAATCGGTCACCACTGTTAAACATAAATCTCTAAAAGAATAATAGCCCAACCCCCATTACCTCCCACAGTAATTACTGTATAAACCTGCCACAAACTTTTATTTTTACCATTTCTTCGCCTGAAGAAGCCACAGTGTGGCGAAACAATTGTTGCGTTTTTAAAAACAGCAATAATAAAGTGTTTTGAAAATTAAAAACACTCAAATTGTTAACAACCAAACAAATTTCTGTCATATTAGACTGTACATCGGATGCAAGTCATACGGAACAAATAACAGTAGTACTTGTAGACATGTTTATCTAAACAATACAGATAAAAAAGTAGAGGTATGCGAACACTTCATTGGTTTTTGTGTAGACACCAGTTCAATAGGCGTGGGTTTATTAAATTTTGTTTTGTATTTATTTTCACAATTAAACGTAGATAATCAAAATTTGCGCGGAAAAGGTTATGATAATGGTTTTAACATGCGTGGAAAACACAATGGGTTGTAGAAAAAGATTTTGGAAACAATCATCGTACATTTTACGTTCCATAGTCTAAATTTAGTAATTTTTTTGACATATTAAAGAAATCTATGTGTTTTTTTCTTTCTCTACAAAAAGGTGGTAGATAATTTGCAAACATTTACAAGATTTAAAATTAAAAGCTTCGATTACTTCGCGATGGACCAACAGAATTGACGCGATCAAGTCGTTACGGTATCATTTAGAAAATATATTTAATGCTCTTTTTGAAATATTTGAAAATACCTCTGAGTGGCAGAGTGCCACAATATACAAAGCGCATTCGCTCACTTTAAAGGTTCAAAATTATAAATTTATATGCTTTGTTGTAGTCTGGTACGAAATTTTGAACGAAATTAATTATTCAAATAAAATGATGCAAAGTCCCACAATGAATATACCAATATGTATACATTTGCTATATAATTTGATCGATAAGTTAACAAATAATCACATGGATAAACAGTTTGAAATAATTTTACAAGAAGCTAGCGAAATTGCACTAAAAGTAAATGCTGAAACAAACTTCCCACAATTAAATACACTCCAAGAAGAAAACCGACACAATTTCAGTATGAATGACGCGATGAAGTTATACAGGGTGACTGACGAAAAACCTTTGGTGCTGTAACTCGCTTATTTTTTATCCGATTTTAATAAATAAAACATAAAATTAAATCATTTTTAAAAGACTTTAATATAAACTGAATTAATATTTTTTTGACAAAAAACGATCAATTTTTTTGTTTCAAATTGCACCGTATATACCGGGTGTGGCACTTAAGACGCCTCGGACCATAGCTCCCTTACGATAAAAGCTATCGAAAAAAATCTAAGAGCAAAGTGGTGCATAATTACCGTCGCTATGAATTAAGAAGTTATTTAAGGTCAACTACTCATCAACCAAGACTGAGTAATTTATCAACCAAGACTGAGTAATTTATCCATTATTTCGATAGAATCTTAAATATTAGATAGTTTAGATACTAGACAAATAATTGCTGATTTCGCAAGTGTAAAAGCAACAAAAGTAAAATTATTATAGGTACATTTCACTAAATGTAAGTTTTATTATAGTTTTAAAAATTAATTGTTTGATTATTATAAAAATCGTAAAATTTCCTTAATTTTATTCTAGGGCTTTCCTATAGCATATGTCCTAATGGGCAGAAGGCGATTATTGGACAATGTGACCATTTTAGAATATATTTCAAATATTCTAGGATATAGTAAGTAAAAATTGTTAATTATTAAGAATAAAATATAACACAATATACTTCATAGGGGTGATTTCATCGAAGAAGAAGTCATTCATGGATGCTGGTTTTACTATGCTAGGACAATTTTATTTAAAAGTAAGTTCATTGTATTGCCACTGTCATGTTAAATATTTTACATTTTTTATCTTATTATTATTAACATTATTAATTGTTTTACGGCGATTAGTTCCGCGAGGCAGTTACTAGAGCAGTAGTAGGGCGCGTGGAATTTGTCGTGGGTGAACGCGGAGGTGTTTGGGCCGTGTGCAGCGGCGGTGGAGTGTTGTTCGAGGTTAAGAAAGCAACACCACGTGTTTTCGAGCGATTTGGGTTGCATACGATAAGTCGCAACAGGAGTGAACCATAGAACTGCAGTTAAAAGAGAATGGTAAATAGGAGTAAAAATTAGAGGAATATAAAAGAAGAAATAGAAAAGAGGACAGGGGAAGGTGTGTGGCGGGGGAGATTTCAATGCGAGGATTGTTGTATTAGGGGGAGGGATAAGCGAGGAGGGGGAAGAAATAAAGAGGAGGTCGCAGGATAAATATATAAACATGGAGGGTAGGATGGAAGAAGGATGGGAGATACTAAACGGATGTACGGATGGGGACTGGGACGGAAGGATAACATATGTAGGTCCGAAGGGAGGATCGGTGATTGATTACATAGTGGCGAAAGGGTGTGTTAGGGGAGAAGTGAAGAGGATGGTGGTGGAGGATGTGGGGGGCTCAGACCATTGGCCGCTAAAGGTAGAATTAAGGATTGGGACAAGGATAGAGGGAGAAGAAGAAAGCTAATAGGAGAGGCTGGAGAGCTGGGAAATGGCGATGAAAAGAATGAGAGAGAAGCTGGAGGAAGTGAAATGGGGGAGAAGTTGAGTCAATGAAGGAGTTCGAGGAGACTATAGTGAAGTGTGGTAAGAGGAGGAAGGTGAAGGGGGAGGAAAGAGTGGGTGGTTCGACGAAGAGTGTAGAAGGGCGAAGGCGAAGGACGAGAAATGAGTACAGAAAGGACCGCAGGGAGGAGAGGCGGTAATGTGAAGCAAAAAAAACGGTATCAGAGGGTGTGCGAGGAGAAAATGAAGAAGGAGGTGGAGAAGAGAGCGGAGGAATTAAGAACTTGTAGAAATGAAGCCCAAATGTGGAGGATATTGAAGAGCGACAAAGGAAATAGGCAGGGGGACATAGAACTGGAAAGCTGGACAGCAAAGTGCAAAAGAAGAACATATTAGATAGATCCAGGGAAAAGGTAGGAAAGCGTGGGGGGCGGTAAGAGAGAGATAGGGAAAGTGGATGGATCTTGATGTATGGGGCGGAAGTGTGGGGTGTTAGGAGGTATGAGAGGGTTGAGAGAGAGCAGCGGTATTTCTTGAAGCAGATGTTAGGGGTTGAGAAGTCCACACCCGAATACATACTGCTTCAGGAAACACATAGGCGTTCAGTTTACCTGAACGTCGTAACAAATGCGTAATTATGTTTTAATCTATTTTTTGCCCGATCTGTCATTTTCTTTCATTTACAAGCTTTATTTCCAGAGCGGTAAGTTCAACTTACGGCCCATGGCCAAATATTTGTTTGTGTTTACCAACTCCATAACAACCAGAGAGCATTAGACGACTTGACAAAATTCACATTTTCGGAGTTTTCACATATTTTAATTAATTAACTAATTAATCAATCGATCGGGCAAAAAATAGTATAAGCATCTCGGGCGTTAGTACTACCGGTCTCGGGTAAATATTTACCCTCCACCGCTATAACGCCCTTACCGCCCTTGATACTTAATATACTATTATAAGCTATCCATTGCTCCTGTTAATAATTTGCATAAATTTCGTATTATTGAAATATTCCAAACGAGATAATTTTCCAAAATGTGCAGCTGCCAGTGCAGAACAACAGGACGGGCCCTTTTCGGCGAACGAGGATCCTGTTCCAGGAATTTCGGTGCCTACGTGATCGTAACAATGCCGCGGTACCGAAAGTCAAGGTATAAAGCTAGGTCCAGATCAAAGCACTTCACCAGTAATCTGCCATCAGCAGTGACGATCAGCCTGGTCGGCTCCAAGGAATCATGCCCTTTCCCACCTGAGTAACTTGTATATATTGTATATTTTCTATGTCTTTCTTTTGTAATATATTTTCTTCTTGGCTCCATGTTTAATTTACACCTTTTTCCATTGTTTTTTTTATTCATAGCTAGCCGATGCCCATACGTTGACGGGGCGTGAAAGCTCAAGAAAATAGGACCTGAGGGAAACTGTTTGAGCCTCGCCAGGGATCCCTGTGCCGCCTCCAGCGGGTGTTGGTTCCAGAGAGTACCGCAGTGCTACTTCCTTGCCAGTCGTTCACGAAGACGTCTTCCGCGTCCACGTTAACAATCCACCATCTCCTTCATCTGTATTTTAAATTTACGATGGTGCCTCAAATGACAAATAGACAAAAACCGGTTGGTAGTCGTAGCAATTTTTCGTGTACTCAATATTTGATAAAGAGAATGGACCGTTACTACGTGGAAATCCATAAATAATATTTGTGGTTAAAACATAGTGTCAATATTTAATGTTGTAATGGCAAATACCCTTAATAAGTGCATAGACACACCTGTCACCTCCTGTCAATTGGAGGTCATGTTGGCAGTTTTTACTTTTTTCTACTTTTTACCATATTTATAATAGGTTTCCATTAATTACTAACTATTCATAGAAGGATTAATTAAAAAAGAATAATCGTAGCACTCAGTGTTATCATGTTTATGATCGCTTCCGCTTCCACTGCTACTGTTTCGACCCTTTCTCCTCTTATGTGTAGTAATTCCTGAACAATAAATCTCTTAGTGTCTATTAAAAAATTTTGAGGTGGCCATCATGTAACTTTCTTCACATGGGTGAACACAGTCTACACACAAACAAACATTTTCCAAAAATGATAGGATTCGTTGGTATTTCTGTGCGGCGGGTGGGTCCTAGAGGGTTCAAGTTATAATAAATGAGATGTTGCATTACAGTAGCAATGGAACAAAAGTTGTAAATAGTAAAGCGGTTACGAAAACTAATCAAAATAACAATGGAAAAGACTCAGGTATTGAAGAGTCTGTAATATGGTCGGGGACGACTCAGGAAACTCTACCTTCGAGACTGGTGCGACAAGAAAAGCTGTCAAATCGGCGGTTAAGCAAAATTTCAAATATTTATGTAAATTAAGAGGAGGAATGTAATGTATGTTGTAAATAAGTTAGATCGTACAGGTGCCAAAAACGCACACACCGTTGACAAACAAATGAGGATTTGTCAATAGTTGTGTTACAGTGTAAAAAGTGTGGTGGAAAATAAAGTTTATTTGTGTTTGGGGTATCCAATTTTTTCGTCAAACCGCCCTCCAAAGTATACTACAGTAAGGGTGTCTGTATTTTAAATCGCCCTTTAATGACTTTTTCATCTTTCTCTGTTCTTAGCTACTTCTTCTTTAACTCATATTTGCTTTCTGACTCTATCCTCTGTGAAAATATCATTTGAACCTAACTATTTTTGGTATATTTTTATATGTACTTTTTATTTGCTAATGGCTTTTAAAATAATTTTAATAAGAATCATTACATTCAGAGAGAGTGGAATGCGTTGAACAGATTTTGTAGATTTTTCCAGCAATTCTTAAATATTTAACTGGACATTTTAAAATTTATAGAGAAATCGGAAATAAACTTATGTCGTTACTTTACTTAGTCTGCAGTGTTTAACAATGTGAAATATGAAATCCTCTCAACTGTGTTGGTTTATTTAAAATTAGCTAATAATTTATATATATGTAACATATAAATCTACAATGATGGTTATTATTAAGAATACAAATGAAATCACTAAAATAACTTCCCTGGCCACGACAGATATCGAATAATCTTTAAGATAAGGTTAACAATAGTTGAGTTTCCTAAGGTTAAGTTAAGTTGTAACTGCTATCAGAGAAAATTGGATTGGCAATGGACAAAGAAAGAAATTCCTGTATATTTTAATGGTTTTACATTTAAAAGTTATGAGAATGGTATACTAGGTCAATTAAAACGGAGTCCGAAAAGTCTCTGTCGTTGATTAAATACATTTTTTAATGGGAAATTATTATTTTGGCGTTTATGGAACTTTCTGAAATTCAAGAACCTTTAGTGAAATATAAACGTCAATAAAGGCAATGACAAGAACATGAAAATTGTGGTAGGAGTTAGCTGTGCAATGCAATTTTTCCTCCTATCGTCCAAAACACACGATTTTCGTTTAGCAAGATTATGATTTCTCTTCATATTTGACTCAAACTGCTTTCGTGATTGAAACAATAGTGTATGTGTCAAAATATTCTTTTATTGTTTTTTTCTATTCGTGTAAACTTTGAGGGTTGGGCTGAAAGACCTCAGGTCTATAGCCCTGACGGACTAACACCATTTATTTATTTGTATGTTAAATGTTATTATGTATTGTAAATGTGTCCAAATAAAGATTATTGTATATATAAAATTTGATCTTCGGCGAATAAAGCATTGACGTCAAATATTACTTCTTTGGTTATGATAAATTGGGATGGAATGATTTTTTTAAGTGCATGATTTTACAAAAGCGAGAGATACTAGAGCAATATTATTAGCTTTAAGATAATTATTCAAATAAGTTAAGGTGTTAAGCTGCTCGGAATGATAGACATTATTTATTTGCTTAATATTAGGCAATTTTAATTAAATGACGATTATTTTTAAAGAAATAAAATATATATAATAATAAAAAAGAAAAGGCTGAAAGACCTCAGGTCTATAGCCTAGACGGACTAACACCAACTATTTGTATTGTGTTCATATTTATTGTTATTATGTATTTTGTATTGTCCAAATAAAGATTATTGTATATATAATAAAAAAAATATTTTGTATATCCTTTGAGAATAATCGTCATTGATCGAAACATGTGCCAGGAAACTGAATAGAGCAATATGAATGATATGAATAAGTGTTTTAATTTAGAATTTCCTATTATAAATTTTTATTAAGAAAATAAAATGTATCATGCAATTAATCATAAAGAGATCAAGAGATATTTGAACTGATAATTTCTGATAATTTTTATCTTAATGTAAAATAATGATAAAATATTCTTGTATTTAGGTATAGATTATAATTCGTAAAGAGTGGAAGACATTTTCTAATGGTAAAAGCGATCTTTAATCCCCACAAATTCATCTCAAAATATTTTTTTGTTAACGTATGTCTATGAGTAAGGAACCATAGTTTTTATCTCATTTAAAAATAATTAATTATTGAGTACACCAGTTTTGAAATCATTAGATAAACTTTTATGAAAATTGTATGAAAAAAGATCAAAAATACAATGAAATAAATAATTAGATATTATCAAGATGATCAGGTTACTTCTTTTCTAGTAATTACGTGCCTATTACTAATTACCTTCGTTTGTCACTTTCATAATGTTTCTTGTTGTCGTCTTTCCGCACCATCGACGATTCTTTGTCCAATTTGTGAATATTATAAGCAGTCAGTAAGAAAAGAGTAACGTTGATTACCAGGAGAATGCCCATAGGTCCATATAAATACAACAGGAGTGGATAACCCTCTGCAAAGGTACAAATATGTATCAAACTAAATATATATTTCCGTTGATTGAAATATTTCAATCAACGATATTTCATTTTTATTTGATGGATGATAATAAACCGAAAAAAGTTACTGCATTTAAGTTTACACTTTCTTGCTGGTTTAAATTAGGATTTGTTTCTTTTTAGTTTTATTCAATTATTTCATATTGTTTACATATAATGTAAATTATATATAAAGATTTGATTCCTTACCTTTTAACCAACATCGATTTTCACCAAAATTCGGATGGTACCACAGATTTATATCTTCTAACGTGTTAATTGCATACATTACACAAACCAGTGCCAATGGAAAACCATAGGAATATAAGCAGTAGAAATAAAATTGCTTTGATCTTCCTTTATTGTAGCCTCGACTAAATCCACCTTTTCCACTGAAATTAAACAGCATGTTAAAAATGAATGTTAACTTTATTTATAATAGAATATAATATTTATAATACATTTTGCCTCATATATGAATTATTATGACAGTAGCTTCTTGTTTAAGCTTTTTATCAATTTTCTTCATTTAAAGGTAAATATTAGAATATATTACAATCTCAGAAAGATTTTATATTACAAATAAACCGTATCAATGTTTTATTTGTTTAATTTTCTTGTTAATTAAATTTGTTAATTAATTTTTTTTAGTTTCATGGTTTATAAAATTTGATCTTTTTACTTCAAAGTTAGAATTAGATAATACACATTATTTCTTAAACGCTTATAGAAATAATTTGTAATAAACCTTCTATCACCATAATGTTGTACCAACTGATCAATAAGAAACAAATACAAAACAAATACATGATTGTATTTGGAAAGTACATAAAGTTTAATAGTGATACAATTTTGTATTAATGATTTCAACTTTAATACGATTTTTATATTACATTAAACTTACCTAAACGTCCAGTAAATATCTATACATGATATATTCATCCAGCAAAAAGAACTCATAAATGCGTATAGACACAGAATCGCTGAAAAAAGTGATTAACATAAGAAAACCTTTTACATAAATTAAAAAGGAATTTTTTAAAGATGTTTTAATTACTTACCTATTACTTTACATGTTGTGGATATCGAAGCGTTTAATTGGATAGTCACTAGGAATATGTAAGCACATGTCAACGACAATACGTAAGCCATTTGACATCGTGTTCCGACATTCCTCTTATTAGCTGGCAGTAAACAGTACACCAGTAGTGTAATGATCAGAAAAGGAATAGAAATTATCATTCCTGAAAAAAAAAGACTTTCTATATTCAGTCAGCCCCACAAAACATAAATTCGCTTCCTTCTACAGTATGATCCACAGAGCAGTCAACTTACCACTATCTGAACCTAACAGAAAGGCGGAGTTCAACCACTTTTTAAAAATTCCCAAGTCTTTTAATTATAACTTAAACATAAAAAGATTGCGAACAGATATACTAATAAACATAAAACAAGGCTAATACACATCAAAGAAATTTGCAAAAATAAGTATTTTAGACTAGAATATATACAACAATCATATCAATCACTATATTCTGATTATATATCTAAGGCAACATTAAACACTATTGTAATAACTTTTGGTCGTTTATAAAATAAAAATATGAAGTTAAAGGTATACACTTAACTAACGCACTTACTATGTTTTAACCATTAAAAAATTATGTAATATATATACATATATTACAAAAACACACGACTTAAGTTTCGACGGTTTAATGTCATTATCAAGTGAAGCAAATTAATGAAGGAGTTCTATTTATACTAATGTGTAGAGGGTTGGGGGATAATTATTGTCGGGTAGGTAAAAGAAAGGGTATTACGCATCGTTAACGGATTATAGACTTTTGAAAAGTTTTGTAATATATGTATATATATTACATAATTTTTTAGTGGTTAAAACATAGTAAGTGCGTTAGTTAAGTGTTTATCATTAATTACCACGTAATAACGGTCGCCACAATCTTTATGATTAAAGGTATACCTTTAGCCTTTAAGCAATTATGAATTATTAAGATCAAAAAAGTAATAATATATTGCAAACGGTTAATTTCTTTGCACTTTCCTGATGCATATTCAACTGATGTTGATGGGTTTCCCCAATTTACAACTAATTCTTCTATAAACTCGTCCAATCACTATTATTTTTAATATGTCAATCAAACATGAAATATTTTCCAATTTATAGAAACGCAGTTACACTTGTTTTCAAATCTGGTAAGATCAATGAAGTCACTGATTATAGAGGTGTATATTTACAATCTGTGATTCTCAAATTGTTGGATTTGATTTTGTCAAAACAAATAAGTTGGTTATTTAGAAATATGTTGTCAGATCAGTAACATGGTTTTCAACGGGGGAGGCCTATCACTTGTAATTGTTTTATTACAAAATTTTGTGTTGGAGGCTTTTGAGAGGAATCGAGTAGATGTTATTTATAAAGATTT
The DNA here is from genome assembly GCA_963969525.1 of Ontholestes murinus. NCBI lineage: Eukaryota > Metazoa > Arthropoda > Insecta > Coleoptera > Staphylinidae > Ontholestes > Ontholestes murinus. Next base: position 11,512,520 of record OZ018398.1, on the reverse strand, counting down.
CTCAAAAGCTTTTGAAATAAAATTGCTTATTCTTGGATTAAATACTAGTATTTTCAATTGGATCAGTAGCATTGTTTTGGAGAGATAGCAATGTGTTAGAATAAATGATGTATTATCTCAAGATTTCAAAGCAAAGTCAGGTGTTCCCCAAGGATCTCATATATATCCCATATTATTTAATATTTATTAATGATTATATCACATGTTCATTTTTCTCAAATTTTGCTCTATGCGGATGATATTAAATTATTTATAATTATAGCAAATACCTCAGGTTACAATTTTAAATGCCATATTTAAATGGTGTTCAACAAATAATTTACATTTAAATATTACTAAATGTAAATATATGTCATTCTTAAAGCAAAAAAATATTCTTAAGTTTAATTATTTTATAAATAATATTCAGCTAGAACGAGTTACACAGATAAGAGATCTTGGTGTAATACTCAACATGAAATTTAATTTTCAAATTCATGTCAACACCATGAAAAATAAAGCTATGAGAATGCTATTTATTTCTAGAGTTGGCAAGGGCCATTCTGTTGATACCATAAGATTGTTATATAATAATAATAATAATAATATATCGTTATTTCTTGGACTGCACACATATTTACATATAAATGAAATGAAATAGACAGTATTGGATGCGTCATATGTATAATATACAAAAAATGCAGTATATACAACAATTAATTATTTATTTAATAATATTAATTTGATAGAATAAATTATCTAGTAAAAAAGTTGCATTTTCTTTTTAAACGTAAGTTTGATGAGATGTTTTAATAATCTCAGGAAGGGCGTTGAAAAGTCCTAAAATATTTGGCGAACGTTTTATGACATTTAAGCGACAGCGTGCGATGTGGATATCATTGACATGTCTGGTTTCGTATTCGTGTATCTCGTTATTTATTATGAAGTTATGTCTATTTTTGAAGGTGTAGAGCATTAATTCATAGATTAATAAATATGGATAAGGGAGAATCCTAAATATTCGAAAATATGGCCTGCATGATTGTGTTTGAGGTACTACAGCCATAGACCTAATTATTCGTTTTTGTGCAGCAAATACAGATCGCTAATGTACTGAGGTATCCACAAAACACAGACCATATACCAAGTGTGATTGGGCAAATGTATAATAAATATATAATAGTTGTGGCGTATTTAATCATTTTCTCAAACATTAGATCTGATATGAGGTTTTGTTTAGGAATTTAATTACACTATCACACTGTTGTTTCCAATCATTACAACTATCAATTTGAAGTTTCAAAAAGCGTATTACTACCGTTAATTAATTGGTTATTTAAGTTCAAATCTATATTAAGACTTTAGTTTGTTTAGTTTTACTCAAGTTCAGCGAAAGCTTATTATCTAAGAACCAATTATATAGGCGAAGGAGGGTGTCGTTGCATTTATTAACTAACATCTGTTTCATTTGCAATTTCGTTTTCTGTAGCATTATAAAAAACAGAGAATGACAGATACTATCATTAGAATTTTGCACACAGATAGGAGTTGAATGAATTTGTCGGAGAATATTTGGTGCAGCATTAACAAAATAATTGTTAAATTCATTTACCATATCCTCATTTGGATTTGCTGGTAGCACATGTTTTCTTGATTTTCCATTAATATCATTAACAACTTTCCACATAGCTTTAGATTTGTTAACAGAGTTATTTAATTTATTTTTTATGGATTTTTGCTTTCCTTTGTATTATTTCTATTTCTGTACAAATTATAAATAGGTTTATAATCATTTATATGTGAAGAAATAATTTGATATAAAATCATCATATCATAACAATCTTTTAGTTCGGGAGAAGTAGAATAGGTGAGTTTTTTATTTAAAATGCTTGTTTTAGTTTTTGGAAAGTGAACATTGAAACAATTTGAAACTATGTTCAGGAAGTGTTCATATTTTATATTGACATCCAAATTATTATTAAAGATGTGATCCCAATTTTTACTGGATAAATGTACATAAAATTTTTCCATATTCAACTGTGAAAATTTTCTTAAAATTTTAAATGTTGATTTTCCATTTAACGAAGTTTCACCAAATTCCATAATTTGTGCTGTATGATCGGAAAATGCCGAAAATACAACTTCTGTTTTATAAATTTCAGTATTACAGATAATCTTATCTAGAGAAGATTATTTTTGTTTCGATATTCTAGTTGGCTCGTTTATAACTAATTTGGCATTAAAAGTATTTAATAGACTTAATAAACTTACAGTTTCAGAACTGTTGCTAATGACATAAATATTAAAATCCCCTGCACTTACCATAAATATGAAACATTTTCCGTAAATAATATATCTAATAGATCATTAAGTTTGTTCAAGAATAAGTCAATGTTCCCTTTTGATGATCTGGATATTGACACAACAATATATTTTTTATTTACTATTTTAAATTGAGCTGCCGCGCATTCGAAAGTTAAATCTTCGAACAGAGCGCACAAATTATGCCTAATTTGACCATTTAAACCGATTTTCCCGTAGACCGCACTACCTCCGTGTCGATCTTATAATCTACAGTAACTAGAAATTAACTCGAAACCATTTATAGCATACGTCTGAAGTTGTAGTTGAGATTGACAATGCTCGGTTATACATATAAAATTAACATTTCCTATAATATTTTGAATAAACATGTCTAATTGATTTATTCAAGTGCTTAAACATTGCATATTATAATATATATATATTTTATAAGTTCTTCTCTCTTCAACTGCGGATCAAAACGGCAGCCATGTAAGTGGCTTATTCTTGCTATTCCTTTTATTTCGGTATTTTCTAAATTACCGTAGACCGAGGGTGTTAGTGGTTTACGTTTTTTTTAGTTACCATCCTAAAGCCATCAGAATCTGTATTATTTTTATTATTTTTAAATCCATCGATATTCGTAGACGACGCGAAAATATTATTTTCGGTTTTTGCTTTATCGCGATTATTCTTTGTATGCTTGACCTTTTGAGTTGATATTTTACCAGGTACATTATTTTGTTTTATTACAGATGATGCCATCTCTACCTCTATAGGAGAAGGAGCATTGCAGTCTTGTTTGTCGTTTTCTGCAATACTATGGTCAACATTGTTTAAATTAGATTTTAGAGTTAAAATATCGAGTTGGATGTTTTGTAGTATGTAAGTATTATGTAATTTCAAACTAGAGTTTGTTTCTGTAGAGTTTACCTATGCTTTTTTTTCACGAGTGGTTGATTTAAACAGTGGAAAACTCATATTGAAATGGTGTAAAAAGGTATTGTGAAATATATTAAATTTATGATTAAAACCATTTGCTGAATACATATTTAACCAATCTTCCTCTTTTAAATTAACGATGAACTTATTCATATTGTTAGTAAATAAAGTTTATTCAAAAGAAAGTCATAAGTACAATACATTATATATAATATTATATATAATATATGGACTGTTCTATCCCTCGTTCTTCACCTCGAGATCCTGGATTGATACCTACTCGGGTTACAGGTATTGATGGATGTTTGTTGTTTTGGCTAATATTGTGTTGTTTTGTGTTACTCGATTTTATTATTTATAATTAGATTTTTAAGTTTTAGTTTAAATGGTATTAAGTTTAATTTTTTACATACGTTGGTAGTTCATTGTATTGATTTATTGCGGTTGTCATTAAGTTTTGTGAGTATTTTTATGTCTTTTTTGTCTCAGTTTTTACCATGGATTTTCTTCTTGTTTCATAGTTGTGAATTTGTTTGTTTAGAATTAATTTTATGTTTGTTTTTATGTGTTTGTGTTTTATTTTGTATATGAGTAATACGTTATTTAGTGTGATTAGGTTATTTATATTTAATTCATTTGTTTGCTTGTGTACTTCTTCAGTTGGTGTTCTTTTATTTAGTTTGTATAGTGTTTTTAGTACTTTGTTTTTTTTGTATTTGCAGAAGTTGTAGGTTTTTCTGGGTTGTATTTCCCCAAATTGATATTAGGTACATGTTTTTCGCAACAAATAGGCTATTGTAGAGTTGTTTTCTTGTCCAGTTTGTTAAATATGCATTGATTTTTTTTTATTGCAGCTATTGTTTTACAATTATTTTTTTATAATATTTTGAATATGAGTGTCCTATTTTCAATTGTTTTGTATGTTCAATCATAGAAATGTAATTGGTTTGGTTTCGTTTATTTTCGTGTTTTTATGCTTATTTCTAGGTTGGAGGCGTTTTTTTATTAAAGTGTATATACTTTGTTTTGTGTTCGTTTATTGTGAGAGTATTTTTTGTGTACCACGTTTCTAATTTCTGCATTTAATTGATCTTGCAGTTGTTGTGAGATTTTCGCTGAATATAAAATGCAGGTATCATCTGCATGAACGTATAAATTGCCTGTTAGATTTGTTTGAACTATATCATTTGTGTATAGTATGTACAAAATCGGTGAAGTTTTTATGTAATTTGGGTATGTTCCAATTTTCAATATTTGATTCATAATGTTTGTTAATATGGGACTTAATTTGGTACTATTTTCTTTAAACATTTTGTTTGTGATTTTGTCTCAATATTTAGTTCATTATATGATCTGCGAGTCTTTCTACTTACAATATTTTTAGGGACCATTACGTTTGTTTTATACAATAGTGTTTCATGGTCAGATATACGATTAGTGATAGTTTTATAAGTAAAGTCTGTTTACATACTAGAATAAATATGATCAATGCACTTAGAAGTCGATTCTGTAATACGAGTAGGGCCATTGTTTATTTGTTTTATATTGAAAGATTATAGTTTGATAATGACAAGTTAAAATTGTCGAAACTATAGTCACTAAATAATTTGTGAAGGAATATTTGCCAGACCTGATATTCGAAAACTAATGACTGATGCATAGTTTACAAAATGTTTAACGCCTTGTGAAGCAGTAGCATGGGAATCGTTTCAACGTGTTGTTCACAACTATCTCGGTGACCCCAAGTCACCGGATTTTCGATTACTTGCTTGTAAATCGACTTTTTTTTGCAAAATTACCACAAGATTGGAGCTCGAATGCTTCTCAAGATACATTTTCTGCATACACATCTAGATTTTTTCTCACAAAACTTGGGCGACAAGAGCGACGAGCAAAAAGAGCATCAAGATATAGCGAAAATCGAAAGAAGATACCAAGGATTTTGGGACGAAGGCATGATGAGCGACTACTGTTGGACCCAAAACAGATCCCAAGCAGTATAAAAGACTCAGTTCAACCTCTGTTCATTTCTGATTTATACTTTTTAATTCAATATATGGCTATTAATGGTCAAAAATAGTTAAACAATGAATTTTTTTGAATATTTCGAAAACTAGATCCAATTTAATAAAAAACGGGTTGCTGATTTGAATTCAGCCCCCACAATTTATCTTATAAACAGTTTTTAGTTACTCAGGTACAAAACCCTGTATACTTGTGTTAAGAAGAAAATTATAATTAGAAAAAACACCAAAATATTTCGTCAAATCTACAACAAATGAGTCTTATTAAGACTACAAGAACAAACCACTTTTGAAACAACTACTTCTCTAGCTAATACTTCGACAGACATTGAATAATACCGATAATGTATAAATGTGTATTTAACATATATTCATCTATTACAATTATCATTATCAATAGATCCACTTATTTTTTCATTTGTTAAAGATCTTACATTCAATATATAAAAATCGTAAGTTACTTTCATGGATTACTGATGTTATTACATTATCGGTCATATTTGTTTTTTGGTTTTCGTTAGGAAATTTAAAAAAGGATTGATTCCTACATTATTAGGTGAGGTATTTGGATCAATAATAATTTCCGCATAGTTTTCGAAACGGTTACTTTAAAGGAACTATAAATATCTGGTTTATTGTAGTTTTGCTTTTCACATATTAGGGACCGATTCCTGTAGGCTCTGTGCAGTGGTGTCTGGGTCCAAATTACTTATGTAATAATGGAAGAGTCAAACACTACCTTTTATTGGTATATCAGAGGCAGTTCCATAAATAGTCTTCCTCTTTTTATAATTAGATGTTTATGGAATCATTTGAGCGTGGCCATTTTTACCAATTGATTTTTTAAATCTTCTTCTCCTCTGTAAAATTCATCTTCCGAATCTTCGTCATCCGTTTGGGTGGTTGTGTCATTCGATTGTTGGTGCTCATTTTGCTTACTTGTGTATTGGCCTTGTATACGCTGCTGATTTGAGACTTGCTGCAAACTTGTACATTTGATGACCCTTGGTGACTATTTATTTTAGTAAACGGTTTTCCATTTCATACCGATTTTCATTTTTGTCTTCTTTTCATTTTTCGGCTGTGCACATGTGTCCAGGAGCAGGTAGAAGCTCTACCCTTAGTACAGCAACCGGGGTGAAAGAATGCACCACATTAAATACGCTTCCACTTGGTTTTCACTATTTCTTTACGGCAGTTCTTATAATTGCAAATATAATCACTTATTATTTCGGGTGTTTCGGATAGCAACTCTATCACTCGAAAATATATTATATATATACCTTCAGAAAAATGGAAACTGCCCTCTACATACATGGTGTGAACCCCACAGTTAGTGGGTGGAACAAAAGCATGCTGGAGAATAGGGCAGTCACAGAAAATGTAGGAAATATCACTGTCAGAAAGATCGTTGCTGAAGGCTGCCCACAGGGTGGAGTACTTTCAACGCTTCTGTGGAACATTGTTGTTGACAGCCTACTGCGGCGACTTAACGACAATGGCTTCCACAACATAGGATATGCAGGTGACATAACCATCCTGCTAACAGGCAGATTTGAGACGGTGATCGATGCAGGAAGCCATCAAAATAATTGAACACTGGTGTAATGACCAGTCTCTGACCATAAACGTGGGTCCTCTCCATAATGAAAAGGAAACTAGGCAAGGTAAAGGTTCCTAAGCTCCTCAACACCCGGTTGACATTGATGTCGGAAGTCAAATACCTGAGAGTGATTCTCAACGGTAAGCTGACATGGGAACCACATCTAAAAATGAAATGTAAAAAAGCATGTGCTTCCATCTGGCAATGCCGGAGGGCTGTGGGGAAGACATGGGGGGCCATCTCCCAATATAGCACTTTGGCTGTACAGAGGGGTAGTAAGACCAATGCTAATCTATGGAGCACTGGTCTGGTGGCCCAGAGCCAGACAAAAAGCCTCAGCAAAGCAGCTTACTCAGTTGCAAAGGATAGCATGCCTCAGCACAACTGGAGCAATGCGAAAAACACCCACTGCAGCAATGTAAGCAATGCTCTGCCTTCCACCTCTCGACTTATACGTAGAGGAGATAGCCACGGCGGCAGCACTGCGCCTAAACTCATTTGGACTCAAGTACAAAGGAGGCAGGAATGGTAGACACTGTCACCTCTTAGAGGAGGCTGTCAAGAAGACACCCCTCCTTGGAGGGAAGACGGAAAATTTTCCACCCTGCTATGTTTTCAATAGATCCTATAATGTATCGACAAAAAGAGGAACCGCAAGTGTAAAGGGTGGGGAAACCCTCCGAGTTTACACCGATGGTTCTAAAACCAAAAGAGGATCTGGGGCGGGTATTTACTCGCAACACAATGCAATGCGCTCACCCAATCTGAAATCAGCTGAATACTATCCGCGACTGTCCCGGGGGAATCTGCGTCTTCTCACAGGTATCCTTACGGGTCACTGTCAGCTAAGGAAACACTTGTTTACTATGGGTATGGTGGAAACCCCCATATGTAGAGATTGTGAAGAAAAGGACGACAGACACAGAACATGTGTTAACCACCTGCCCGAATCTCGCCCACCTTAGAGAGTTCATGCTAGGGGAGCTCTGGCCGAACATGGCCAACATTAGGGAAACCCCTCTAAGCGTTGTGCTGTAGTTTGCTCGTCACCTTGGGTGGCTAAATGAGTGATAGAACAACGAAGGGCTGTCCCAGCCAGGGGGCACAACGGGCCTAATGAGGCCAATGATTTGATCACCCTTGGCAAACTCGATCCAGATCTGTTTACCTTAGAATATGCGTATGTTATTTGGAATCCGCATCAGAACTACCTAAATACCGAGTTGGATCGAGTCAAAAGAATTTTTTTAATGTTGATTGCTTTCAAATGGGGAATTCCTTCGACGTCAATTAATTTTGAATATTTAGGTTCCAATCATTAATTAAAAGATTATTTATTGCTGATATGTGTTTTCTATATAATATTTCAAATAATCGAATAACCTGTCAAGAGTTTCTGTATAAAATTAACTTTTGAGTTACATGTGTACAAACTAGAATACAATTTTTATTTTGATATAACATTTAAAGAAGTAATTATGGTCAAAATAATTCTGTTGGTAGATTCATGCGTTTGGGAAATAAACTAAATGCAATCACTTCTTTTCCATTTTTTCAGTTTTAAGAGTTTTTGAATAAATGTTTACGTAAATGATTTTTTACTCAGAACGTTTTGACATGCGAGCATTATTTTTGTTGTTGAAACAAAGTACTTTGAAGGGTGGTGCAATCGCATGCAACAGTGATAGATCTTAGAGGCGATTATTTTTAGGAGCAATAAAATATTCTTGATACAATACAAAGGTATGTATTTAATGAAAGTAATTATCCAAATAATGTATTTGATTGTGCTGTGAAAAATCGGTCCACACATAAATAAATACATTAATTAATTAGAATGATTTAAAAAAAATCATAAATAGTTTAATATAATTTGTAGATACTGTTTTAATATTGAAGATATGTCTCTGTTTTATTAAAATCCTGACATAAATCAATTTTAGTATGTTAATTACGCATTAATTTGAATTTGTAATTTAACGTGCATGTTTTCTAGTACTATTTTTGTGATGAGTTTTAACCATACGTTTATATAATTCATACGACCCATATTTTACGTTAATTGATATTGTAGAGATACTTCTGTGTGCTAATTTACTTATGTTTATTAAATTTACACCAACCCTTGACCGACATAATTAATTTAACATGTTTATTTGGCTCTGTATGCTGGTAAAGTGATTGTCCTTATCATACGAGGGTTAGTTTTTATATTTTGTTTTCTGTTTTTCAAAATATACTTCATAAAGAAACACTTTTCTTAAGTCTGATTGAGTTAACGCATGACGAGTACTTCAAGCGCCGAAAAACTATTAAAAATAAATCATTTTTAAAATTAAAAATAAATTTGAGAGAATTAAAATAAAAGTTATTGGTACCAAATCAGAGCTGTGTGCGGGTGACTAATCAATTCGATATTTTCTGTTCTCAAAACATCTCCTGTTTCAGTCGATGTATAATAATTCCCATTATCTCGGTGAAGAATGATTTTGGTCGATCATCACGAAATTCATCACCGAAAGTCTAATTAGATTTAGCGATGCACTGTTGTTGAGATAATGTCAAAGTTGTAAAAACTAACGAAAATATTAACGACTTAATTCCACTTCTTTACCGACATCAATTTTTCATGTCACCGTAAAACAACATCAAAGTAACTCTATTGTAAAAATATCAAACTTTACTCAGCAACTAGATCGACTCTTAGAAGTTATTAAAGGGAACCGTCGTAACAAAATAACGTATTACAAAAAGTACAACTTATATATTATTACTGCTAAACAAACTTTAAAAGATATTTAATTATTTATAAATTGAGCGTAAAAAATAAAAGGATGAATTGACCATTTAAGTTTTTTAGGTTAATTTTCCTAGAACTACAAATTTACTAAAAATAATATTATTGAATATATATCTATTTATATCTCGCCTTTTATAGCAAAGGCATATTATCAAGAATAACTTGAATCTTATTGTCTTTGAAACATAAAATAAAATAAAACTTGTTAAAATAATAATGTATTATAATATTAATATCATTATTAGAAGTAGAATTTAATTTGATTTATAGGCAATTAATATTAAGACATAGGTAATACTATTAGCTAATTGCCGTGTACCCATTTCCGCATATCCTTAATGAACTTAATTATGTAATTCAAGGGCTTGGTCACACTAATGATAAGTGGTGAAAATGATTCATAATACTTATCGGCCGCATTTGTTAATGCTACATTTAAAATTAAAATACTGGAAAAGAGAAATGAGACACGATAAATAAAGAAAACATAATAATCATATTAAAATTCCTTTGCCATTCTTTTCTTTGGCAAAAATAAATATTTTACGGTTACTAAAGATGGTATCTAAATATTTTAAATTTTATATTCTCAATACAATTCAACAAGGAACCGAAAATGTTTGGTATCAGTTAATGAGTAGCTTTTGCGACGAAAATTTTTCTAAACGCAATAGTTACCAAGAGTTCTACTACCAATTGTATTTGGCTAGACAATCCAGAGAATTACTTATAATTTACAATGGTCGCGGTTGGCTGAGTAATTTTTTCTGTAATAATCGCATCACTTTGAAAAACAATAAACGTCAAAAAGCGTAATTTATGGTTAATGCATTGCATACGCATTGAGTTTGATTATTACATCGAAAGAAGATATGCAGATTTGGAAATTTAACATTGGCTGATATTGACGTAGCCATAAAATCGCCAATATCCAAAAACATTTTGGTTTTAAAATATAATTATTTTATCTATATAAATGTTTAGTGGATTTTTATTTTGATCTTGATAGGGTTATGTCTCTAACATTTCTTTTACACCATCACGTAGTTTTCCTTTTCGGTTTCTTTTCCAATTATTCTTTGGCTGCTGTCCGGAACGTTCTTGCTTCTTCGGTACTTAAATTTATGGCCGCTGTATCTATGTCGTGGATGATGGTTTTATGTGTGTGGATTTTGTTGGCATAGAATGTTTGAAACCCTTTTCCAGAAGTTTCATTTCTTCATTAGTGAAGGTAGCATCCGATTTGTTTGAACTAATACCAGATTTACGTTTATGGGTTTAACTTCTCTTGTAAGTTGTTCTTCTTTCTTTTGATTGGTTTAGAACAGGCATGTGCAACGTACGGCCCGCGGGCCGGATCCGGCCCCTACCTTCATTTTATCCGGCCCGCAGCACAATTTTTAAATCTCACTAAACCTGGCCCTTGAAAGTGAAAAATATATATGTATTCTTAATAATATTCATATAATCTAAGGATCATAAAGTTTTGTACTGCATTTAGTCAACTCAGCATTCAGTGTATGCAATAAACAGGAAAAACCTTGTCTTATTTGCACTGGCTGTAAGTATGTTGATTAGTGAAGGAAGAATCAGCAGAGCAAATGCACGTAGTTATTTGTAGAGAGGCACAGCAGTTTCTAAATTCATACTTAATTTACAATTTAATATAATCTTTAAAATGACATCAGAGAAGAGAAGAAAACAATTACTTTTTTTATTCTGCAAAAAACAATACTGTTTGTTTATCGTAATTTGCCTCGAAAGTATATCAGTGGTAAACGAATTTAATTTACATCAAAACATTCTAGTTATAGTAATCTCAATGGGCAACAAAGAAAGGACAAAATAATGAATTTGAAAAAAAAATTATCTGCGCAACTCTTTTCCACAAACAAATTGATTTATGCAATAATATTGTATGAGCAAGTTTTATAGTTGAAGCGTTGCCCGAAATAGAGGTCTAAGTGTCAATTTTTGTAAATGGAAGATTATGGTGGAAAAGGAATCTATATATTATTCTCTTTCGTGTGCGGACATATAGCGTCTTGTATTTCAATTAGTTTGTATACAGCGCTCTGTTGAAGATATCGGTGCGTGGAATACAGGTCTATATCCAAGCCAAGATGGAAGCCTACAGCAACATCGTGTTGACAGAAGTAGATTTAAATCGCGATAATAAGTGAAAAAAAAGGAAAAGGGATGTTCCTGAGTGGAAAGATGTTAAACGTAAGTAGATGAGGGAGAGTGGGAAAGAGCATGTATCTCGAAAGGGAACTGATTTTCCAGCAAAAGAACCCCCAAAAGAGGTAAGCTTTGTTACGTTGAATAAGGGTCTACATCCCGTCTGTTATGATAAGCTTACTTTATGATTAACTGTTTAAAAAGCGAAGTAAAGCTTACAATATGGGTTCAATATAGTGAATCTCGAAATAATATAAATTACCATATCCGAGTTTTACACTACACTGAAAGTGAACAATATATTACATGCTTTCAGGATTGAGTTTGTAAATGCAAATCGTATGATGGATGTTTGAAACTGACCAAGGATCAGAAGGACGCGTTATTTGAGGATTTCTATCAGCATAATTATGATCAACGTCGGCCACGCTATTTTCCTCCATCGCTAACGTTGCTATTTCACGTAGAAGCCACGGGGCACCAGCTGAACAATCAAGACGCTAGGCAAGCTTCTCGTATTCAGTTCTAGTGGACTTTTATGCAGCATATTTGCCGTTAGTCGTAAACGTGTACAAAACTTGCAGACCAAGATAAAGATTGGCATTACGACATCCAATGATTCAAGGGGAAAGCACAAGAACAGACCACATGCAGTTCCTGATGAAACACGCCAACAAACTAAAGAGCATATTGCGTCGTTCCCAACCCATGAAAATGATTATTCTCGCAAAAGGTTGAATGAAGAACTTCGATACCTGAGTCCCGCTCTCAACCTCACAGAGATTAATCGTCTCTTTAAAAATAAATTTCTAAACACCGCAACAAAGGTATGGCTGTATCGAGAAGTTTTTAGAAAACACTTCAACCTCAAGTTCGGTCACCCCGCTCGGATACTTGCAAAGTATGTGATCGGTTGTATATACAGCTTGTTGCAGCTGACACACCCGAGAAGCAAGCGGCTCTTAAGGCACAAACTGACCTACATCACCGAAAAGCTGAGAAAGGATACAATATTCTTGGGAGTGACACTTGCAGCAAGTCATCTTCTTCCCAACCCTGACTCACAGCACAATATTTTTCCAAAGACAGCTGTCTTGTTACAACTTTGCAGTCCACAACCCATCAACAAAGCAAGCCACCACGTTTGTGTGGGATAAATCTGTAGCAAAGCGTGCTTCTACAGATATCGCATCTTGTCTACTTGCCTATGTTGAACATTTTGATGTATCAAGCTGCGAGACCGTCCAATCCATTTGAAGTCCGCATAATGAAGCAAGTTGACTTCAAACAGTTTGATGCATTTGAGTCAAAGTTAAAGAAGGACCCTAAGCTGAAGATCACAAGTGCTGCGTGGCTGCTATTGAGAGCTGATGACCCAAGCTCCACATGCGTCAAACACACAACATACTAGAAGCGTGGAGCTAATTTCGTATTGTACCGGTTAACAAAAAGACACAACGGCCAACCCGTGCTCTCCACATCCCAGCCGAACTGCCCCAAGCGTATGAAGCACCCCTGTCTTTGAAGCCGGAGAAGAAGAAAGACATAGGAGACATGTTACAATACATACCAGACATGTACCATGCTTTCTACGCCTCACTTTTGGTTTAATATGGGTTCAGAAAAACATCAACATCACTACATATTATTCTTCATTGACATATATTGTAAAAATAAATATTCAATAAAAAATGGCATAAAATACATGATTTATTTTATTATTTTATTTAGATCCCTATTCCACTATAAAACTACATTTTTGTGCACAGCATTCTTAAAATATTTTTTTTTGTCTTAAAGTAAGTAGCAGTAAATACATTAACATTTTAACATATTTACATAAAGTTTGGTTCATTATGATTTATGGTTTAGAAAACAACGTTTTTGCATTTTATACAAAAATATGATATGTGCACTTGGATTCGGGGCAACGCTTCAATTAGTGAAAAACGCATTCTAAACCTTATTCTGAAGGTGATTTTGTTGAAGCATGTCTTAGTGCTGTCATTAAAGAACTGTGCCCTGAAAAGAGCGATGATATAGAAAAAATACATTATTCTCGCTGGACTATAACAAGACGTATCGATGTGGCCAACGATATCAAATCAAATCTTAAGTTACGTGCGTCGCAGAAGTTTGAGGCATTTTCAATTGCTCTCAATGAGAGCACAGATACTACCGATACCGCATAATTAGCTATTTTTATTCGCGGAATTGATATCAAATTTAATTACATGGAAGAAATGCTGTCTATTCGACCTACGAAGGATACCACACGACGAGAAAACATTTTCGAAGAAGTAAAAGCAGTTTTTGATCAATTTGAGCTTAAATGGGAAAATCTACTGATGGTGCTCCAGCTATGGTTGGTTCTAATTTAGGGGTTGTCAATAGAATTAAATTGGAACTATGTTGTAGGAATATTGACACTGAAAATGCAGTGAAATGCACTTAAATATTTCACTGCATTTTACATCAACAAAATTTGTATGCAAAATCGATCAAATTTACACATGTAATGAAAACAGTAGTTTATTAAATAAATTTCATTAAATCAAGAGCACTTCACCACCGCCAAACATTTTTGGAAGAACTGCAGTCTGAATTTGAAGATCTGACATTTTATTGTGAAGTGCGCTGGTTAAATAAAGCAAAAATGTTAAAACAATTTTATGATTTGAAAGATGAGGTATTTGTTTTTATTGATATGTAAGAAAAACCTGTACAAGAGCAAAAGAACACAACTTGGGTTGCAAGTTTGCGTTTCTCGTTGAAATCATATGAATGAATCAAATACAAAGTTGCAAATCCAAGAACAACTTATAAATTAAGACTTTGGGAAAATCAGCTCCAAACAGGGAATACCTACCATTTTCCCACTTTTGCAAATTATAAAGATCATGCTAACTTCAAAACGTTTGCAAAGGAGTTACAATTTTTGAAAGATGAATTTAACACCAGATTTAAAAATTTTCGCTGCCAAGAAGCAAGTCTGAAAATATTTTCCTCCCCATTTGATGTGGAAAAAGAAGAAGCTCCAATTTCATTGCAAATGAAACTCGTTGAATTGCAAGAAAAATCCAATCTTAAGGCGATATTTAGTGACACGCCGTTTACCGATTTTTATAGAAAATATTTACCAACCGATAAATTTCCAAATCTCGTATCTTTGGCTCAGAAAAAATTGTTATTATTTGGATGTACATTCAAATGTGAGCAGCTATTTTCGAGAATGAAGTTTGTTAAATCAAAAACACGTACAAGATTAACAGACTCACATTTGGAGAAAACTCTGCGTGTTACGACATCCGATATTTCACAAAATATTGATTTTTTGGTGAAAAATATAAAGGCACAGTCTTCCCATTAAATATGTTCTTACTTGTTCATTTTAATCTATTTTCTGAGAGCCAGTTCTAATAAATGACTACATACATGTACATATGTGTTGTTATTTTTTACATTTTTTTTGAAATGTTAAAGTAATAAATATAATATCATTTCCTTAAATCAAACTACGAATTTCTCCGTTCCTTATAAATTTAAAAAAGGTCCGGCCCGCGATTTTAGGTTGAATTTTTTTTCCGGCCCGCGGTCTTGATGAAGTTGCACATGCCTGGTTTAGAATATCAGAGTGGAGCTATTTTATTGGAGAATATATAATGAGTTAAATCATCATAATTATTATAATACGAATCTAGGTTAGTATTTGGTTATTAGTAGGAATTGTTTGACAGTAAGTACTTCGATTTATTTCAACAACACTATTTAAAATGAGCATTTTTTCTTTATTTTTGTATATACCTGCTGATAACAAATAATGAATTATCTTTAGAAAGCCTGTTACAAAGAAACGGAGATAAAATCATAATTTATTTCTTTATAATGTTAATGCAATGTTTATGAAAGTGTCGAATGTTTTGTCGTGTTTCAAATTATTAAAACCAATCTAATGCGACTTTTGCTACAGTTTTAAAGCTCACGTTAGTATACTTTTAGTAAATATGAGTAAAGTTGTGCAATTTTGGAATTCAATTATGGATGTTTTTTTACTTAAATTTCAATTTACAATGTCAGCGCACAATGATTAGATAAAAATTATCTAAAACATCAAGCAATTGTTGATGTATTTGGAGTGAAACAAAGAGCGATTTCTAGGCATTTGGTGTTGGATAATATATTCTCTAGAAGTTGCTACCAATGTAACTGTAGATGTGTATGATGTCAATTATTGTTCATAGCGGTGTTATACACAATATACGTGTTTGTTATCGTTACTCGTCTGCGTTTATTACTTCCTAGGCTTCCTAATATAACCTCATAGGTTATGAGTCCAGATAGGTAAATAGGGAGCTAATAGGGGAAGACTTAAAAACGGGTGTGTCATTCAAAGTTAGAAGCGGATAAACTTAGAAAGGGGTAAGCTCGCATAGTGATGTCAATACATGAGTCGTTATTTGTGCACATTTAAACATTAAAAACAGCAGCGGACATATGGAGGGCTCTTGAAAATCTATTCGATGATATAGGGTTGAGTCGACAAATTGGATTGCTATGTAAACACATCAGGCTGGAAAATTTTAACAGAATGGCCGAATATGTAAACCTTTTTTTTAACCTTTATAGTCGATTATTTGCATTATATTCGTCTACTTCTTAACGCATAAGAGTATTTGAAACATTTAAGTAATTTAAAGAGTTGGTGGAAACACAAACTGGAAATCGAGATTTTACGTACTGACAATGGAATACTGTAACAAGGATCTTAAAAAATTATGCAAAAAGGGGGCAAAATTCACCAGACATCAAATGGGAAAGCAGAACGAGCCAATCATACAATAGTGGAAAAAGCTAAGTGTATGTTGTTAGACTCAAAATTATACAAAAGGAATTGGAAAGAAGCAGTTAATACTGTAGTTTATATTATAAACAGAGCTATAGCTACTAGTCTAATAGATGACACAATAGAAGAAAAATGGTCTGGCCAACAAGTAAATGTTAAACACATAACCACCTTTGCCTGTCCAATTATGGTTCATATTCCTAAGGAGAAGAGATTAAAGCTGGATAAAAAATCACTAATGTTGCTATTCATAGGTTATAGTGTAAATTCATCACTATAGGTGTATTAATCCTATATCAAACGAAATTCAAATCAGCAGAGATGTAATATTTCTAGAATCCAACACAGATATAAAGGTATTTCATTCATTTCATCAAGAAAATGAGACTTAGGTGGGAGAAAATGATCAAGAAAATGTAATGTCTAAAGAAGTTGAAAATTCAACAGATGGACATGAAGAATTGAAGATTCAATCGATGAAGACTACATTCTGGAATCAGCAGATATATGAAGAGTGTTCAATTAAACGAGGAGATCTGCACGTACATCAAAACCTGCGAAGAAAATGGAGTATTTTCTATATGCTACAAAAGAAATTTAAAGGGAAGAAATTCCTTTTACCATACAAAAAGTCCTAATATTGACTCCTGCGGAACATCTACGGCATTATATAGTAATTGGGAAAATACAACCTGTTTTCTCTCTTGAATACACGATGACAACAACTTGCAACTATCAGGATGAATAATATAGGAATACAGTTTTCGTAATAGTATTTCATGTGACCCACAGGCTAAGGCTTTGGTTGGAACAAGGAAGAAGGTGATTGCATATTAACCCGTTTTAAAGTAATTATCGGTAATAAACTAATCGGTCTACAGTTCGATAAGCAATTTGGTCACCTTTCTTAAGAATAAGATAATAGAGTTAATGGTGTAACAATGGAGTCCATAAATATCCAAAATTTTACTTGACTTTGGACTATAAGATGAGACAAACGCAGGATTTTCAAAACTACACATTCAAATAATTAAATCAATCTTCAATTCTTGTGGCGATATAGCCAGTTTTTTTGGTGCATTTATAAAGAAAATATTTTTTATATATTTGCTATTAACTAGATTTGTTTGCTCTTTTAATTGCATTTAAATACTTTGATTTGTACTTATTCTTAATTTAATTATGTTCTAGATTCTTAGTTGGTTGACAATCACTACTCATTAATCTAAATTTTTTTTCATCCATTTTAAATTATTATTAAGCAAATCTATTACGTACGTACTTGATTTATTCTGGTTGGAAGTGCAGTATAAGATTTCTTTTGTACCATATTATTTAATATTATTGTCTTTTCGACAGCTTAGGTTATTAGTATAGAAACCTTTCATTTACAAGAAGATTATGAAAGTGAATGTTATAATGTTATAGGTGTATATATATTTTTGGTTTGTTTTGTTTAGATTCTTTGAATGACAAGGAAGTTGTGACTGCCGAATGATCTGAGAATCCCAGTTTTAATAGTGTTTCTAGATATTACAAGTCTACGTTGGTAAATATATTATCTAGGCAATTCAGTTTTTGCGTCGGTCGATATAACAATTTAATAAATCATATCTTGTAATCTTCGGCATTATATCGAACAAATATCAATGCTCACAGAAACGTACAAAAACATATTTATTATTGTGTTCCATTAAAAGTGCTTTCAGTAATAGCATCATATTTCAAGTACTGAACAT
>OZ018398.1:11447816-11493908 GCA_963969525.1 Ontholestes murinus | reverse complement strand
CTTAACTTTCCTCGTCTCGAAAATTTGATTGAATTCTTAAGAAGTTATTGCTCGGTCGCGGAATTAATTCCTCCTTCTTCGACTTCTCAAATTAAAATTAATTCAAATTCTCATAGTAAAATCTCAGATCGTAGACGACCTCACATGACAAGATTCTGAAACATATAATATTAGTTGCCCACTTTGCAAAGATCATCACAAATTAATCAAATGCCCTTCATTTCTTGTTAGTTCTCCCAAAGCACGTTATGAAATTGCCAAAAAACTAAAACGTTGTTACGCTTGTCTCAGTACACATAATATTTTAAATTGCTCTTCAAAAAATTGTGAATGAATTTTGAAAATAATTTTGTGAAAAAATCAGAAACTTGTACACCACATACTAGTGAAACTTCTTGTCAGAACTTACCACAATCAGATATCACTTTTGCATCTGTCTCGTTGGTCAATACGAAATTTCCAAGTCAAAATTCAATTGCCATTTTGGGTACCGCGGAAGCTCGAATTTTAGAAATCTATGGAAAGTGGCATAATTGTCGTTTAGTAATTGACTCTGGCAGTCAAGTAAATTTTATAATAACTCATTTAGCAAATCGTTTAGGTTTATCACGTTCCAAGTGTCCTTATTCTTTGAAGAGAATTGGACAAACGTCCCTAGGTCGTGTGCAAGGACATATGAACTCACCATCTTTGGATGGGTGATTATGGGCTCCGCTCCTCATTCCGAATATAATTCTCAGATTGAAATTAGCTTAATGTTTAGTAATATATAATACACTCACTCTTTGAATGATATTTTACGTTCTTTTTGGGAAAGCGAAGAAATCCATTCCACTCTTCATACTTCACCTGAAGACGACTTTTGTGAAAAATATTTTGAAGAAACTGTCATCCGAAGTGAATTAGGACGTTACATTGCAAGGTTGCCATTCAAAGACGGGATTCGTCTCATTCTAGGTTCCAATCGGGAAAACGCAATTAATCGATTCTTGAAACTTTGAAAAATTCGCTTTAACCGCGATCCTCAATTCTTTGAATTATATCGAAACAACATTGAAGATTATATTTGGCAAGGTCATTTAGTACTAGCCACACGTACGGTTCCTTATATTTTAAGTCATCACGGGGTTATGAAATCGAATTCATCCGGGCTTTCAATTAGAGTCGTTTTTAACCCGGCAGAAAAGGATAGTAATAGCATTAGTCTTAATGATACATTGTTAAGTTGACCGAAATTGCAGTCGAATATTGGTCAAGTTATTACACGTTTTCGCATTCCTCAAATTGCACTTACTTGTGACATAAAACAAAAGTTTAGAGCTATTTCTTTACACCAATGATTGCCAATATAAGTATATATTTTGGAGATTTTCGCCCAATGAAACCATTCGTAAATAGGAATATACTCGCATTATTTTTGGGGCTACTTGCAGTCCTTTTTTTGGCTCAGCGCAAGATTCAAGGGTTAGTAGATGCATTTGCTGCGAGCGGAAAACGTAAACCTTCATCTTCGGTTTTCCACTCGCAGCAAATGCATTAAAATTCGGCATTTATGTAGATGATATTTTGTGTGGTGTAGATGATGAATTTTCTACTCTTGAACTCCGCAAACAACTCGTTGAACTTTTGAATTTTGGAGGGTTTGAGCTAGGCAAGTGGGCCAGCTCTAAAAATTCTATTGTTGATTTTTATAATACCACTTCTCAAAAACTTCCTTCTTCGTCGTCTAGCCTTAAAGTGTTAGGATTATTTTGTGATTCCACACGTTATTTTTTTCATTATTTTCTCAACCCATTTAAATAAATAAACGAGAAATAGCTCTAACATACGATGTGAATGGTTATCTTAATCCCTTCGTATTTTCTCTTAAAGTTTTATTGCAAAATTTATGATAATGTTGATTGGGATGATACATTACCTCCCAACATTTCGCGACATTGGTCTCGTATTCTAGAGGAACTTCATTTTATAGAAACAAATCTCAATTCCTCGATGCATAATTTCTCTTAATTGGTTAAATGCTCGCCTGATAGGTTTTTCTGATGCAAGCAGTATTAGAATGGCTGCTGTAATTTATTTGCGCCTCGAATTAGAAAACACTGTTCATATTAATTTAGTTATAACCAAATCTCGCGGCGCTCCACTAAAACCATGGACAATTCAGCATTCTGAACCTGGTGCTGCTTGTTTGTTGTCAAAACTCTTACGTCAAATTACTCCTTCATTTTCTTCAATAAAGTTAGATCCACCCATTTGTTTCACTGATTCTACTACTACTCTCTCATGGATTCGCACTCCGCCACAACTTTTGAAAACTTTCGTAGCAATTAAGGTAGCGCAGATTTATGTGAATAAATGTGATGCTCTATGGAAACATGTTCCAGGAAATCAAAATCCAGCTGATCCGGCTAGTCGTGGATTACTGCCCTCAGAGTTATTGTGGTGGCATGGTCCAGATTTTCTCTATAGCTCAGTGACAAAATGGCCAAACGAAACCTTTGACAATCAAATAGTATGGCTTTTACTTCCTCAAGATTTACAATTTTTTGAATAGCAATTTGAAATATTATGTGTACCAAGACAAGCGTAACAACGTTTTAGTTTTTTGGCAATTTCATAACGTGCTTTGGGAGAATTAGCAAGAAATGAAGGGCATTTGTGATGATTTTGCAATGTGGGCATTATATGTTTCAGAATCTTGAAAAGTCATGTGAGCTCGTCTACAATCTGAGATTTGACTATGATTTGACTATGAGAATTAATTTTAATTTGAGAAGTCGTAGAAGGTGTAATTAATTCTGCGACCGAGCAATAACTACAATCAACTCATTGTCTTATGGGTTTTCATGTTGGCATACAAACAATATCTATTACTTAAGAAACTTAATGGGTAAAGTTCTAGACATCATCAGAAAAACAGTGTATCATAGCTGACATGTATTTTTTAAAGTAAGACCTACTAAATTTTAAATCTATTGATACTATAAGAAAGTAAAATTATAACATTATGAAATAGTATAGTTTGTTATATAAAATTTTAAAATAAATTTCCACGCAATGTAAGCATATTATCTTAAGGAATTATTTTAGTTTTGATAAAAAAATTCGATTATTAATTTAAAGAATTTATGCATTGCTATATTAAGTTATAAATACTTTTAAATATGTGGAAAAATAATTTACAAAATTATTAAATTATCATTATATGGTATCTTAATATGCTAATTTTATTTATAGGAAACATAAATTTTTCTTAATAATCGAATAACTTTACTAGCAGTAGTATAAAAAAGTTTAAAATAAACATACACATTTATAATAATTTTAATCTTAATTAATGATATTTATTATTTGTAATCTGTTACTAATATATGACATATTAATTATAAAAAATATTTTGATTTATCTAATATATCTCTTGGTTATATTAGGACAATTTACGATCCATAAATTTATTCATTAAACTTAAAAGCAAGAGAGACATAATAAATCGGCATTTTCAAGAAACGATTACTGAAGAATGGTAAACATACAATGTCCTAGTTGTCATCTCAAGTACCGTTGGGGAATTTTACATTCGCCAATTTGACTTGCAGGCATTTATAATAAAAAAGTGCAAATTGCTGTAATCTTTTCAATTTTATTAACAGAACAGTTATGCAGTGAAATCTCCAATTCCCGGTTTGAATATTGTCTATATTCACTGATCATTATTTTTATTAAAGTATAAAAAAATATTATAGTTACTCACAATCTGTGTTTATTAAAACATTCCATTTTAATTATTTTACCGAAATCATGAGATCATAAAATTTAAATTATGTATGATGTCACTATTTCAATAATATAATTTTTATGTTTAATATATCACCGATTAAAGTTTATAATATGTCTTGAAAAAATATTGTTGGTAATCATAACACTATATTGGTGCTTTTACAAAAAAATTTACACAAGATAAAATATAATAGGTTGTTGAAAAAATTCACTTGGTTTGTTTCACTAAATTGTTTATTTTGTATTCGACTAGTTTCGGCACTGGGCCATTATCAAGAATAATGTACAAATATAGATTTTTCATATTTATATAAAGGTGTCAAGTAATAAGGGCGTTCGAAATTGGGGAAATCCAGGGCTCTTCATTATCGTTGACCACGTTTTTGCCTGCTGCTCGGGCTTTACTAATCTATAGGCCTTCCCGGTAATTGAGAATTTTTCCTTTATTACCTGTATATAAAATTTTACAATTATGCGCGCTAAAATAATGGTTAGAGGTTACACAATGTTTGACAAATCCAGTAGAAAGTTTATTATTGAGTATGTCCGTGCGATGTTCTTTTAATCTTGTTTCGAAGGATCTTTCCGTTTGTCCTACATATAAAGCGTCACATTCTTCACAAGTTATCTCATATATTCCACTTGTTTTCATTTTATTGTTTTCTGTTTTTATTTTATTATTTATTATCAGTTTACCTAAATTGATTGAATTGGTCATTATGATATTATAATCTTTGATCTTTATTGTGTTCTTGATTTTTTTGAGAGAGATTTTTTACGTACTCTAACCTTTTCCAATTTATATTCTGTGATGTGTTTGCATTATAAAAATATTTTTGAAGTTGTTTTCGTTTTTTTCATTTTAATCATATGATCGATTAGTTCTTCTTTATAACCATTATTAATAGCTATAGTTTTAATTGTTTTCAATTCAATTTGGTACTCTATGTTATTAAGGGGGATATTGAGTAACCTGTGCAAGAGAGAATGAAAGGCACTGAATTTGATTTGATTATGTGTATTTGAATTTTCGTGAATTATTGTATTCTAAATATCTTATATGACAATGTGTTATTGACTGTTTTTGAAATAGTTAAGTCTAAAAAGTTGATGTTATTGTCTATTTCTATTTCTACTGTAAATTGTATGTTTCTGTTTAAGGAATTTAAATGTTTTGTAAAAATGTCTAATTCTCTGAATGATCCTGTCCAAATGCAAAAAATGTCGTCTACGTATCTTGACCAGAAATATATATGTTTGCTTGAAGACTGTTTTAGTAATTTATTTTCGAATTCATCCATATATATTTCAGCTAATAATGGTGACAGAGGTGATCACATGGGTAATCCATCTGATTGGGTGTATATTTTATTATTGAATTCGAAGTAACATTGTTTTATACAAATATCTATTAGATTTTTAAGTTCTGTTTTTTGTATGTCTGGAATGGATGAATTTTTGATTTTTTTGTCTAAAATGATTTTACCTATTATTAACACAATGTTTCACCAAGTGAAAAATGAGAATCAAATACAAGATATAAAAGATAAAATATAGCGGTACACAGTTTACTGCTTGCAATAATAAATTAAATTTAAACAAACACAATACAAACTAAGGGCTAGAGATAAATCAATGAATAGATATTATTAACGTTTCGAAATTAAATGAAATATTAAAGCGATTTTTAAAATTCAGTATTAACAAATATATGAATAAACAAGTAATATATCGTTTTAATTTTACATACCAAAATTAAATATTGAGCTAATTTAATTATTAATTATTAATATGTCTATTCTGTCAAAGTTTATTACGAGTATGTTTGTTACAATTTAGTTTTGAATTTGACAGTATATTAGTCATTTTATTAACATTATTAACTTTTCATTTTGAGATTTATAGTAGTATTTATAAAATGGCAAATTAAGTCATCCATTAAGGCCTAAACCAGCTGCCGCGAACCAACTCCCCCAAGCTACGGCGTACAGACATCGTGCCTAGGGCTGCATGGCACAGGGTTAAGTGTCGCGAACGATTCCGTTGGGACACCGGGAGACCTCCCAACGTAGTTGAGCCTTCTGTGCGTATCGGGGCACTGCGAACAGCGACCACTTATTTCCTCCGTACTCGTGGGAACAATAATGGACCACCCAAAAAACACAAAAACAAAAACTACCATAGGGGGCTCTTCGGAGAACCCTACCTCCCCTGGTGCCGCCACGGCTGAACCTGAACGACCTAAGCAGCGTTCAGGGGCGGCCAGACGACGCCAGAGGAGAGAGAAACTCGACCAGAGGGCAGGGACGCCTAAGCGCAACCTACCTCAGGGAGAGCAAGCGTCAGGGGAGGGGTCGCACCCGCGACGCCCTGCACCAGCGTCAGCACCCGGCTCGTCAGGGACGCAGAAGCGAAACCTGTCGAGCGACAGCACACCTCCGGGACTCCAAAAGAGACCGACAAAAACCCCGAGAGGGGGCGAAGGGCCTCCGGCAAAGAGAACCTTCAGTGACATACTGACGGGAATAGCGCTCGCTATAATACCGAAAGGATACCCAGAGACGAGCATAAATGCAGAGGAAGCCGAGGCTATCAAAGTCTCGATAATCCAAAGCATTGATGCTACGGTGAAAGGACAAGCCTCACCGAAATTTCAGGAATGTACCCATAAAGGGGGATTCCTGAGAATAGTATGCTCCGACCTTCCAACCAGGACATGGCTCGAGAGCATAGCCAAGGAGAAGAATTTCCTGGGGAACGAAAAGGAACTTCAGATCATCGATCTGAAGGACCTACCGGAACCCAGGAGAGTACTAACGTGGGCTCCAGGACCACCAATAGAGGCCACCACCTTCCTCAAAAGAATATCGGTGCAGAACAACGTAAGCACCGATACCTGGAGAGTAGTCAACCAAAAACCGGACCCCAAGGGAACTCAGTACATCATACTGATGGACAAAGTCTCTTGGGGGAAGGTGAGCGAAGGGAAGAAGTTGCACTTCGGCCTTTCAACCATCACCCTCAGGGCGCTGGCGGCAAAAACCGTCGGCAGACCTGAGGAGACCGAAGAGGTAGCAATGGAAGGAATTCCAGTGCCCGGAGAGGGAGCAATGGACGACAGTCCGTTGCCCGAATCGCCGAAGGGTAAGTAATGTTCAAATTACTACAGATTAATATACACCACTGTAAGGCGGCATCTGCTGCCCTCAGTGCATATATCCTAAGAGAAAATATTGACATTGCACTTGTACAAGAGCCATGTGTAACCCACGCACATGTATAATAGCAAAACATGGACTGAATTTAATGCCATTATGGGACTTATGTTGCAGAGACCTAGTGGCAGCACGGCTGGAAATAGTGGAAAGGGGAACGCGGAGGGAGTTTATACTCGGATCCGGTTACCTTCCCTACGACCAACCAGGACCACCGCCGCCAGACGAGATTCAGCGGCTGATACACAGCGGGAGCCACAAGGGAATACCGCTGATCCTTGGATGCGATGCCAACGCGCACCACATTATATGGGGGAGCACGGA
This sequence comes from Ontholestes murinus, assembly GCA_963969525.1. Classification (NCBI taxonomy): domain Eukaryota; kingdom Metazoa; phylum Arthropoda; class Insecta; order Coleoptera; family Staphylinidae; genus Ontholestes; species Ontholestes murinus. Next base: position 11,486,592 of record OZ018398.1, on the reverse strand, counting down.
CATCAATCCAAGAGGTGAGAAACTATTAGATTTTATCTTAGAGAATGACATTGAAATAGTAAATATTGGAAATGTACCCACGTTCGTAAACGCGGTGCGAAGCGAAGTAATTGACATAACACTTGCCTCTCGCAAGGCAAGTGAAATGGTAAAACACTGGCATGTATCTGAGGAACCATCACTCTCAGATCATCGATATATACGATTCGATATCGAATCAGAAGAAGCATCTGAAATCCAAAACAGAAACCCGAGGAGAACTGACTGGGACCTATACAAAGAGGTACTAGCCAGCCGAATCGGGGACTGTCCAACAGTAGCGAGAACAACGCATGAGTTAGAGCTCATGGTGCAAAGCATCACAGACTCTATCAATACTGCGTTTGAAGCAAGCTGCCCAAGAACTACCAAACCTACCTCAACCAGGGTCACCTGGTGGAACAAGGATCTTGATAGGGCTAAGGCACGCACCAGAAGACTGTTTAATACAGCCAAGAGAAACGGTGAATGGGCGCAGTACAAAACGGCCCTCACGGCATATAACAATGCCATTAAAAAAGCCAAGAGGGAATCTTGGCAAAAATTCTGTGGGGACATAGAAAGTGAACCCACAAGCTCCCGTCTACTCAAGACGCTCAGCAAAGATCATGCTGGGAACATCGGCTCACTGCAGACCAAAAATGGAAAGTACACAGACTCGGTAGAAGAGACCCTGCAGGTATTACTGCAGACGCACTTCCCGGGTTCTGCAATACTTGACAATCCTGTTTCCGAGGACCTAAGCGAGCCCAACGAAGGGGCTCCAAAACGGGACTGGGAAACAGCGAAAACGATAATTAGACCAGGTGACGTTGAGTGGGGAATTAACACGTTCAAACCATTCAAATCACCAGGTCCTGACAGGATATATCCTATCATGCTACAAAAGGGGATAGCAATGCTGAGGAAACCACTATGTGAAATCCTCAGAGCAAGCCTTGCCCTTTCATACATCCCAAGCAGCTGGCGGACTGTAAAGGTGGTATTCATACCTAAGCCAGGGCGTGATTCATATGCCCAGGCTAAATCTTACAGACCGATCAGCTTGTCATCATTTATGTTAAAACTACTAGAAAAACTAGTAGACAGGCACATACGGGAAGGAGTTTTAAAGGACTCGCCACTACACCGTCAACAATATGCCTACCAAGCGGGAAAGTCATGCGAGCTAGCAATCCACCAGCTAGTGAGCAGATGCGAAAGGACCCTACAATGCAAAGACGTTGCGTTAGGGGCCTTTCTGGATATTGAAGGGGCGTTTGACAACACAACCTTCAACTCCATAGCAACAGCAATGGAGAAAAGAGGAATTAACCCGCAAGTCCGACAATGGGTAAACAAGATGCTCAGAAGTCGGACTGTGACGACTACCCTATATGGAAAAACAGCAGAAGCGTTAGTCGCTGGCGGGTGCCCGCAGGGAGGTGTTCTCTCGCCGCTCCTATGGTGCCTCGTCATGGACGACCTTCTGTTGCTACTCGATAGCCAGGGCATATATGCACTGGGGTATGCAGATGATCTGACCATTCTAGTAAGCGGGAAGTTTGGGACCACTGTATCAAACTTGATGCAGAAGGCACTAAATACCGTAGAAAGATGGTGCAGGAATGAAGGGTTAACTGTAAACCCGGTCAAAACGGCGATCGTCCCTTTTACTAGGCGACGAAAAACCAATGACATAAAATCACTACGTATGTATGAAATGGAAGTTCCAATCAAAAATGAAGTAAAATATTTAGGGGTCATACTTGATACCAGATTGAACTTCAACTTCCACCTAGAGAGCATCAGCAAAAAGGCCATGAGAGGACTTTTTGCGACCCGAAAAATGGTAGGACGCACATGGGGACTGAGACCCAGTATGACCAAATGGCTATACACTGTGGTCATAAGACCTATAGTGACATACGCGGCGCTCGTTTGGGGAGAAAACACCCAAACCAAAAGTGCAGCAGTAAAACTCGAAAGAGTGCAAAGACAGGCGTGTCTGCTAATCACTGGGGCAATGAGGACAACGCCCACGGCAGCCATGGAACACATATTATCGCTACCACCACTACATTTATTTGTAATGATGGAAGCTAGACAGGCAGCCTATAGGATGCACATAAATGGACATACTTTAAATATGGGGCCTTCAAGACCGGCAACATTTAAAGTACTACAAGAAGAAGAGACACTAACAATGAGGTCCGATTTCACCAAAATCGTACACCCATCCCGCAGATTCAAAACGATCATACCACAGCGGAGTGAATGGACAAATGGAACATACCCGGGAACGAGTAAAGGAACCATCTGGTACACAGACGGGGCCAAAAATACTAAAGGAACCGGGGCTGGTATCTATGGAGGCTGCAACCGGAGCAAACAATTCGCGATTGCTCTGGGGAAGCATGCCTCTATCTTCCAGGCCGAAATAGCCGCCATTGACTGGTGTGCTCATCACTTAATGGAATCGGGACTTAAAAAAGGACCAATTACCATTATGACAGATAGCCAGGCAGCCATAAAAGCGCTAGCCTCACCAATAGTGCAGTCCAGGCTGGTCATGACTTGCATAAACAGACTGGACGCACTGGCGACAACAAGAGAAACACAGCTAGTATGGGTACCCAAGGACCAAAAAATTATTGGACACTTGGGGGCCGACTTGCTGGCTAAACAAGGAGCAACAGGTGAATTCATAGGACCTGAACCCGCTTTCGGTATACCCCATGAAACCGGAAAGGAAATAATCCGACGCAAGTTAGCAGAGGAGCACAAAAAGGCATGGCAAAACCAAAATGGAATGAGGCATACAAGACTCTTCCTAGATGGTCCGGTACCTGACAGCATGTTGAAGCTGTCTAGACTGAGCAGACTGAAACTAAGAAAAATCACAGGACTAGTCACTGGACACTGTGACCTGAACAAGCACAAACATAGGATGGGCATTGAGAAAAGCCCCCTATGCCGTGGGTGTCTGGAAGAAGAGGAAACTCCCGAACACCTACTGTGCACTTGCGAAGCATACAAACAAGAACGCAAGGCGAAACTCGGGAAGCCCATGCTTCCTGTAGAAGAGCTAAAGAATATCCCCTGGCAGAAACTCCTGGACTTCTTAGAAGATACAGGAGTTCAAAAGGAGTAAAACAGCCAGAGGCGCACAAAAGGACCACGGAGACCGCAGTGCAGGGACGCTAAGCGACACCACCTCGTGAGGATAAAAAAAAAAAAAAAGTCATCCTTGAAGTAAATATCTGTAATAATTTTCCACATCACACTAATGAGATAAATATTAATATAATATACGAGTACCTTAAGAAAGAAGGCATATTCAAATGTTTTTGTTAAGATATAATTTTAATCATCTCTTTAGAATCTGGTGAGAATTTTACATAAATTCTCCTAGAAAATATTGCATTAAATTGTAAAAATGAGATAATTTCATAACTTAATATAACATTTTAATGTAATAACGGAATCAACATTATTTAAATAGAAGAAACACGAAAATATATTCGTAAAATCTACAACAAATGAGTCTTATTAAGACTACAAGAACAAATCACTTTTGAAACAACTACTTCTCTAGCTAATACTTCGACAGACATTGAATAATACAAAAGTAATTTGCGTCTTACAAAATAGCAAGGCTATCAAAGCAACACTAGTTTGAACGTTATTCTTTCTGTAAAATGAACTAAAAATGATTGAATAATGAACGTAATTATTTCCGTAGAATTCAGTAATCCATGCAGGTATAAATAAGACTCTCAGTCGATTATATTTCATTATTGTGTCAGTTGCCGTGCATATCTGAGTAAGTTATTTATTTTTCATTATATTTGTTTTGGTAAACGTTTTTATTTATGTTTAAAATCAATTTTATAATAAAGCTGTACTGAAGAGATTGAAATATCGAAACACGTGTCTACAGATGGTTATAAAATTGAGTATTGAATTATTTAATTGCTTTTGCTAATTTATTTTTAATTACATCAACCTAAATTCATTTATTTTTCCAAATTACCACAGTATAGTCACTCAGAAACTATTTTAACGTACATTCAATCATTTTTAGTTCATTTTACAGAAAGAATAACGTTCAAACTAGCGTTGCTTTGATAGCCTTGCTATTTTGTAACACGCAAATTACTTTTATATTATTCAATGTCTGTCGAAGTATTAGCTAGAGAAGTAGTTGTTTCAAAAGTGATTTGTTCTTGTAGTCTCAATAAGACTCATTTGTTGTAGATTTTACGAGTATATTTTCGTGTTTTTTCTATTTATTAGTGAATTATCTACAACGTAAAGGACTTATATATTTTATTATCAACATTATTTATATTAAGGCATTAGTTGATAATGTACCATTTTTAATGTCACACACTTTATATTAATTGTGACTATAGTTTTGGCAGAGTTAAGCTTGTCAAACTTTTTCAAACTACACTTCAAATTGACGTACAATTTATCCAACATTAGATGGCGTTGAACAAAGGGGTATATATCAGGTCAGTTTGGTCGTTAATGATCAGAATTTCTGGATTACCATTAATTATAAAAATTTTAGGAGACTCAAGTAAATCCATCTTTAAAACTTTTTCGACGAAATGAATTAGCTCGAGAACCTATAATAAAGGGTCCGCCAATAGGGACGCGCGAAGTTTTCCGGAAGGGTGCGGCCATGTTGTTCGAGGTAGAGCTGTCAAAGTTGCTGTCATTTGTTCAGTATATAACCCCAAATCACCATGGCAAGTTTGAGTGTCGAGCAGCACGTGCAAATTATTAAATTGTTTTACGAAAATGGGTCATCAGTTCCGCGCACTTCGCCCATTTTACGGTCGCGATGATCGGCCTGTAGAGTCGACTATCCGTCGATTGGTGGGCAAATTCGAGTCGACTGGTTCAGTAAACAACCAGCCAACACTGACACGTCGACGAAACGCCCGATCGAACGAAAATATCGCTGCTGTCCGTGAGAGTGTGCGCGAGAACCCGAGGCAGTCCATTTTTTGTCGTGCACAGGAACTTGGCCTTTCGGAGACATCAAATCGCAGAATTTTGCATCTGGATTTGGGTCTGCACCCGTACAAAATCCAATTGAACCAGGAGCTCAAGATAAACGACCACAGACAGCGTCGGGCGTTCGCTGACTGGGCTCTGGAGCAGTTGGAAGCAGACCCCCATTTTGGCCGAAAAATCATCTTCAGCGACGAGGCTCATTTCTGGATGAACGGGTATGTGAACAAGCAAAATTGCCGCATTTGGAGTGAGAACAACCCACACGAGGTCTACTAAGTGGCAATGCATCCCCAGAAAGTCACTGTTTGGTGTGGATTTTGGGCCGGCGGCATCATCGGTCCGTACTTTTTCGAGAACGAAGCTGGGGCGGCCATAACCGTCAATGGGGAGCGCTACAGGTCGACGATAACCAACTTCTTTTGGCCTAAACTGGATGATATGGTCACGGACGACATGTGGTTCCAGCAGGACGGCGTCACGTGCCACACAGCCCATGCCACAATGGACATTCTGCACGAGCGATTTCCGGACATGGTCATCTCGCGCGGAGGCCTTCCTCGCCAAACCATCTGCTATTCTGTTCCCTCTGCTATTGTTGTGCCCTTTTACCCAGCATAGAGTTATCTCGTTGTCACGAGCCACTTCTTCCAGGGCTTCGCAGCATTCCAACTATAATGCTGAGGTTATTTTGCAGTTGGCAATGGACAAGATTGCCGCTCTGCTATCCGTTATAATGTGTATATTTTTTACCCTTATACTTCTTGTCAGAGATTGCTTTTGCTGCATATAGTATACCCACGAATTCTACCATTGTTGGTGTGCTCATTATCGTACCTATAGCAGTATTGTTTTTTAGGGATAGGTTTTTGCAGAAAATTCCTATATGAGCCCCTGTTTTCGTTGACAACCCATCAGTGTATATGTGAATGTCTTTGTGCTTGCTTCCTATTCCTGAGTTTCCGGATCTCAGGTCTATTTGAAGCTTCCTGTTGAAAATGTATTTTCGAGGGATGTTGTCCACCGCATCATAATATCGGGATTACTTTTCCTTAGATCCTCTAAGATTATGTGGTGTTCACCTCCTCCGTTGTTTACAAGCCATGTCTTTGTTGCTCGAAGCCTTATTGCCGCCGCTGTTGCCTGTTCTCTGATAAATATATTCAAGGGTGACAGGTGCAGCAGGGCTACTAAAGCCGCTGTTGGTATTGTTCTCATGGCTCCTGTCGCGCTCAAAAGAGCGCTACTTTGAACATGGTCTAGGAGCCTTGCGGCGATTTCGTGGTCATTTTTGGCCACCATATTAATGATGCATATGCCAACATTGGCCGCACTATGGCTGTGTAGATCCATAGGGTTACCTTTGAAGATAGTCTCCATGTTTTCCCCACAGCTCGTCTGCGTTGCCAGAGGGCTATGCATGCTTTCTTAGATCTCTCTGTCAGGTGGGCATTCCAGTTTATTTTTTTGTCTATAAGAATGCCAAAATATTTGACTTCATCTTTCAGGGTGAGTTCTTCGCCCCGAAAGCTTGGTGGTTTGAAATCTTTAATCTTCCTTCTCCTTGTGAACAGTACCAGTTCCGTTTTAGTCGGATTTACGAATAGACCCTGGTATGTGCACCATTTGTTTACTGTGTCAAGAGCCTCTGACATACGTTTCGCTAGCATATTTTCCGAGTTGCCGTAAATAATCCATAATCCATAATCGTTATATCGTCGGCGTAACCTACTGTGTAGAAGCCCTGTTTATTCAGTGCCTCCAGTAGGTCGTCTACGACTAGGTTCCGTAGTAGGGGAGGCAGCACTCCTCCCTGAGGGCAACATTTTGCGACGCGGCATACAAGTTTCGTGTCGCCTATTGAAATCTTGGCTGTCTTCCATTGCAACATGTTGGAGATCTACTGGCTTAGAGACCCGGAACTCCCCTGCGTCAAAGTGCCGCTGTTATCTTTGGGTCGGAGGTCTTATCAAAGGCTCCTTCAATGTCCATAAAAGTCGCCAGAGTGAAGGTTTTTTGCTCGAAGGATCGACCAATTCTTCTCACCACGGTGTGCAGGGCCGAATCCGTCGACTTGCCTTCACAGTATGCGTGTTGATTGGGATGTAAAAGGTGTTTCATTAAGACTATTTCCCTAATGTATTGATCGCAGAGCCTTTCAAGTATCTTTAATAGAAAAGATGTGAGGCTTATTGGTCGGTATGCTTTCGCTGTGGTGTAGTCCAAGCGTCCTGGTTTTGGTATGAAGATTACTTTAGTTTCCCTCCATGCAGAGGGTTTGTAGCTGAAGACAATACACCCCCTGTACACGCCTACGAGGGTGTCCAGGATAACATCCTTGCCCCACTGTATTAGAGCCGGATAAATCCCGTCCAACCCTGGGGATTTGAATGGTGAGAAACTCCTCATTGCCCAGTCTACCTTTTCTCTGGTAACGATGGAGCCCGCGAGGTCCCAATCCGGTTTGGTTCGGGACTCTGTGGAGGTATCCGTGGGGCTCCACTCCTGGTTAAAGGTACAGCCCGGGAAATGGGTCCTCAATAAGAGTTTGCCTGTGTTTTCAGGTGAGTCCGTATAAGAGCCGTCCTCCCTTTTAAGGCTAGTGAGTTTTGGTAAGGAGTCTCTGGAGAGGGCCTGTTTTAGACGTGATGTTTCCGCCTGGGTTCATCACCGATCCCTGGGCTACCTCGACCTCGATTGAAGTCTCGGGCTCACACGTGTCTGTGAGTCCTTTCTTCATTTTTACAGGGATGTCGCTAAACATATATTTCAGCTTAATCCCCTTCTTTTTGATGGCCTCAGCGTCCGCCTTGTCTACACCCATCACCAGGAGAAGTCCTTCCGGTTTCTCCTGTGGTTTTGCTAGAAAGGTGCCCCACCTTGCCACATTAATGCCTTTATTTAGGAAGCTCAGCCTGCTCAGAACCGTTTCCGTTTCCTCAGGTTTGCCGGGAATCCAGATTATGGTCTTGGTTAGTCTCGGCAGCTGGTCAACACTAACTATCGCGAGGGTCTTTCCACACCACCCTTTTGACGAGGCACTCACCTTGGCCTCCGCCACTCTAGAGTTGCCTCATCGTCGCAGGTGACCCTAAGAATTTCCCGCGCCATATGTACACCACAGAAGAGTGGGATGGCCTCGCTCCCATTCTGGATGTGATCGTCCAAGCTTCTCCAGAGGCCCGCTTTGACTTTCCCTGCCACTTCCTCTGAGATCTTTCCTAGAGGATTGGATGGGTCAATCAGAGCGACCCTCAGGTGGCTACTTGCTGCCTGCTTGCAAGATTTCACTTGTTTCTTAGTGGGGATTTTCGTCGATTTCCCTGGGTTCGTCTTTGCCCTCTTCCTGTTCCCAGGGGGAGTTCCAGACGATGCCTCGGATCTCGGCCTTTTGTTTTTCTCTGGCACAGATTCTCTTTCGAGTGGCTCGTACTGGCCTTCACTGCCTCTTCTGCCAGACGAGCCTTCCTGCGCCTACGTATTTCCGCACCATTGCGGTTTTTCTTCTTTTTTGGGTACTACTATGTGCCACCAGCGTCACTGGTGGCTCCTGTGGCAGTAACCATAGAGATTTTATTTGGTGCATCCGGGAATGCCCCAGAAAGATGACTTGGGCCCGCCTGCGAGGAGCCCTCCTGAAGCTGGGTGCGCCAACATGGTGGTCTCCCTTGGTGAGCCCTCCTCACGACGATTGGGTTTTTTGTAGTTATATTTTCCATAATAGTTAGTTAGTTGTTCATCCCTCCTGGCTTCCCACCCACCACGGAGCCCTTAAGACGGGGACGTCGCGCTGCTAACGCCAGGGCTACCAAAGGGATATAGCTCCCTGAAGTGAGTTGCACACGAGACGCATCCAGACAGGAGAACCTGTTCGGTGCGCCTGCGTGCCCCATCCCACCAAAGGACCAAAGGACAGGACCCTTCCATTCCCCCGTAACTCCTTAACCCACACTCTTTCTTCACTCTGATTATACACATCAAAACATCTTGATAGTCGATGTCGCCCTCTCCGTAACAATGTAACAGCAGGTTCAAAGTGTGATTACTTATTGCGAATCCGGCCTCGTTTATCACCGCCCTTAGTTGGTCAACACTCATTCTCGTGCTGTCGTTAGTTGTATGTTTTTAGAAAATTGTCGTCCATGCTGTAATGTCTCGGCAGAGTCTGACAAACTCCTGATAGAATAACTTTCCAGACTGATCCTCATCGTAGAATGCCACCAAACTTCGGCACAGGTCAGTATCAAAAGTTTCATATTTCTTGAGATTTTTCAGAGCAACGTCTAGGAGCTTTTACAAGTTTACGCAATTGATTTCCTCGTAGTCCACCGGATAGAGGTTTCTTTCTGTAGGTGTGGATCACCGTGAAATTATCGTAGACGATTTGAATTTCTTAAACATATTTAACACAACAACAACAACTCTAATGCGAATTTCGAGTTAAAAGTTGTCAATAATAGATAATATTACAGCTAATAAATCAAAAGTATACAAGATGTCTATTTGCCTATAAAAGAAACAATCCTTAAACTAATAAAAACTGTAAAAGCTTCTAACATAGCTAATATTTTGCAGTTTGTAAATATCCGCAAATAAAATCTATGAGTTAGATAATACAGAATGCTGTTGGATAAAACTAATTCATATCATAAGAAATTGTACATTAAAAAGAAATTTGAATTAATTAATGAGGCGGATACATGATGAAACTCCATAATATATTGAAATAAAACAACACAGTTGGGGAGGTTTAACTTTATTGTTGAACACTGCAACATGTTTCGCCACACAATGGCTTCATCAGGCAGTATTCATCTTCTTGATGAAGTCACTGTGTGGCGAAACATGTTGCAGTGTTCAACAATAAAATGAAATCCTCCTAACTGTGTTGTTTTATTTCAAAAAAAAATTTAACATAGCAAGATCCCTGAATTATCAGACTGTAATCGATGCTTGATTATTTAAAAGTTATCAGACTTTTTCGTCGTGACGCTAAATGCAAGTATGTCGCTTTAAACAAAAATTATAATATATTTTCCAGAAAGCTGAACGTGACAAAATCGAACCTGAATATCTTTAAAGTGAAAAAAATGAAAACGTGAACCATAATAAGTAATATTATTTCCAAATCCGAACCGACATATAGGGCTCTATTAGAGCATAAACTAGAACAATGACATCTATTTTTTAATATTTCTATTGAATTAACTAAAAAATGAAAATAAAACTTAATATCAAAATTACCAGAAACTATAATACTGTATTTTTTGAGTCAACCACTTCAAGTGAAATATTATCATTATACATACCATAAAAAATAAAAATGGCTCTGGTAATGATGAAATAAACTCGAAATTATCAAAAACTGCAACAAATTATTTACTACTTATGAACATTTTTAGTTAATAAATCTATTAAAACTGGCACCTTTGTCTATAGCATAAAAGTTTTAGTTCAACTTTAAGTATATAAAAAATATACAAAATCTGACAAATTATAGGCCAACTGTTTTTGCCAAAATCTTAGTAAAGGTAATAGAGAGTATAATACTTGTTTTCTTTAATTAAAACAATTTGTTCATAAACACAGATCCACGAAAACTCTCATATAGTTTAATAATGTATGCAACACATTTTTTTCTCGGCCATGATTGATTGAAAAACTTCAATATCATTCAATATTTCCACTTCGTCGCGTATAGTTTTATTAATTTCCGATAGGTGACAGTGCTGTTAAAATGGCGACTGTAACGGAGGTGCGTTCCAAATAACGGGCAGTGATTGAGTTTCTTCTTGAGGAAAACCAAGGCATCTCAGTTAATCATAGGTGCATGCAGTATGTCTAAGGCAAAGTTTTGTCATTATCACCACAAGGTCAAGCAAGTGACCCATGTAATGTCACATCGTGTGAACACTCTCATTCGAGATGTCCGACGGATTACAATCAAACACCTCGCTCCTCAGCTGGACGTCGCTGTTGGTAATGCTGTCATAATTTTTCACCGGTTGGAATAATCAAAGGTTTGGTCCTGCTGCGTCCCGGGATCTCTAACCGAAGACCATATAGAGCAAAGGAGAACCATCTGTGCGCAATTGCTTGCTCGGTATGAGGCTGATAGTGACAATTTTTTGTCAAACATTGTTGCAGGTGATGAAACTTGGGTTTATCACTTCGAACCCAAAATAAAACGGCAATCAATGGAGTGGTGCCACACCCACTCCCCTACCAAGAAAAAGTTTAAAGCCGTACCCTCGGCTGGTAAAGTCATGGCTACGGTTTTCTGGGATTCTGAAGGGGTTATTCTATTCAATGTCCTTCCCCAAGGTCAAACGATCAACTCTGAAGCTCTGAATTGTGCTTCTCTTTGAAAATTGAAGAAAGGACTTCAGCTTGTTCGTCGGCACAAAAAGCCAAACGACCTTTTCTTTCTCCATGACAACGCCAGACCTCATACAAGTCTGCGCATCCGAGAAGAACTCACAAAACTTTTCTTCCTTGCAATATTCATCGTCGATTGAAGGATATGAATGGGGAATATGTTATGGATGTGCCATATTTTCGGCAAGTTCATGAAGTACCATCGGCGCGATACAATTGTCGAGATTAATGAACGTTTCAGTAATATTTCAAAAACAGTTATTAATACAATTGTTAAAGATCACCTACATTGTTCGAAAATTTTTAAAATTTGCGCAAGATGGATTTCTTGTATGTTCACTGATGAACACAAGGCCAAATTAAAATTACTTATGACGAAAATATTTTTAATCCAAGTTTATATTTGATGTTTTATGCTAATTGAAATACTATTATTATTTATTACATACATAATTTTATAATTTGTTGTTGTAATGTAATTATTCAAAAGTCTAAATCTATAATTTTTTTTTACCTAAACATAAATATTATTTCAAATATTTATATCATAGCTATTGATTTATGATGAAAAACAGATTATTTTGTCACTGGCTATAGGTAATACAACTACAGCATAATTATGTAAATGCACATTGTAATTTTTGTAGAATGACTAATCCTGAATTTCTTGATCTTCTTAACCAGTTAACTGAGTTTGATAGTATACTCATCGTTATTGATCGATTTTCGTGATACAAAGAAATTCGCACTTTCAAAACCAAGCAACACAGTTAACAGGTTATTATAATAATTGTTTAAGAGTGTATGGTTGTGGGGTGTTAGTTTTTGTCCAGTTTACTGTGTTCCTTCGTTTTGAAAGTGTGAATTTCTCTGTCAGAAAAATTGATCGATAACGAGCATACTCGTCAAACTCCGTTTACTGGTTAAAAGTAAAATCGTATAATCTTCTGGTTTGTTAATTGGAGGAGAAGTGTGTTTATAACTTAGAATAAAGTCTGTTTGATTAAATACGTCCTTGATGCTCAATATCTTATTTTTCAGTATATTTTTATAAACTTGTGCTATGATTAAATACTGCTGTTTGTATCAAGGTTATTATTATAGAATATCTAATTCTACTTAAAATTAATCTGCTGTTATTAAAAATTAGCCTTATAAGCTACTGTCTGTAGTGAAGTACTTGATATATTATTTATTGCAAATTATTATTAATAAGTGTATGATATAACGTGTAAAATATGGTCTACAATAATTAGACCTAAATATGCCAAAAATGGCGACATAATTGCTTCAGTGGCCAGAGTTGCTTGATGATTATTATTACTAACTGCCAATTATAATCGGTCGAGTGGAAGAACGCGAATCGTGAACTCTGCCTTCTATGTTTCAAATTATTAAGTTAGTTAGTTTATTTTAAAACACTATTTTATTATTTTAAAAGTTTAAACAATTATACGCCGTCGTAGCCTAGTGGTTTGCATCGTTTGCGTTGAACGCTCAATTCTCGACGCCGAGAGTTCGATCACTGTCCGAATGGAATGCTTTTTTACGCTACTATTCATTAAATCTGTAGAAATTTATATCCTCTGTTCTCTTTGGTTAAACCTCACGATCGGGTCAGTCTGGGTTGTCTAGTTAGTTACCGTGAAGACCCTCACTGGTGTGAAGTGTTCTCCTTTTGTCTATTCCTATTTTTTATTTAAGTACACCACTAATTCTCTTATTACAATACCTCTCACCTCTTCATTATTCATACTATACCTATTTAAAAATTAATCTTAAATTATTCCATTATTGTTTCGATGTCTACACCGAAAATAACTGACAATATTACAAACAGCCAACTCTACGATTTGGTTGTAATCGTTACAAATACTCAAATTTTTGAATTAAAGAATATAATACAGATATTGAAAGATAAAGTGACATCATATGACGCGATTATAGAGGGTTTACAAGTAGAAAACCAGAAATTTACTAGAAACTGCAGAAAGAAATTAGTCTTTGATAACGCTAGTAAACTTAAAGGCTCATCTATATTTATAAATAATGACGAGTGAAGAAAGGCAACGAAATAAAATACTTCGAAAACATCTCCGAGATGCAAGGGAAAAATATCTTAATGCGTTCATTAAAAAAAATCAACTATTTGTTAATAATGAATGCTATAGATATGATCAATTAATTGCAACAGCCCAAGAAGAAGATAATGTACATATCAATAACAATAGTGCACCGTCTACACCTAACATTCGAAACTTAAATATCGATAATGTATTTAATGACCAACAAGGAGCTTCAACAGAAGTAGAAGAAGAAGAATTACATAACACTCCCGTAATAACAAAGCAAATATCTAAGAGCGTTAAACTAACTAACTCAGGCTCAACAAAGAAAACAAACAGAAATTTTCGCAAAAAATATGCACATGGAAATTAAGTTAGCATGTGAAGGACATATAAATGGTTTACTGAAAACATTTTTCTTCTTAGTGCGCCCATCTAGATTATTCTTGTATTTACTGTATATTAGGGATTTTAAAATCTCCCAAATCCCAAGCTATAGTTTGGGAAATGTGGATGAAATAAATCAGGTACTAAATATCTACAATGATGATACCCTTAATCAAAATTGCGGAACTATAATCTACATCTCGAAAAATTGTTCATATATAAAACATGAGATTATTCAAAATAAATGCTTTAACATCATCCAAACCCACCTGGAATACTTGGAACACAGTTTTCTAATAACAGCTGTTTATAGATCACCATCAACAATAATTTCTGACTTTCTAGAACAGTACTCTTTATATATCCATAAAACATACAACAACAAAGTAGATTATAATATACTAGTACGAGATTTCAATTTCGACATCTCATCGGAAAAAAAAAGATGCTGTGGATTATATGAACATGATGAGCGAATTTGGTTTCAGATCTACTATAAATGACTACACTACAATTCATGGCAATTCTAAGAGCTGTATACTTATTCATAAAAAAGCAAAGAGGTTACCGAAATGAATATTGTACCGTTAATCTTACAGTCGAATATTACTGACCACTTTACTATAATTTGCCAAATCGTATTAAGAAAATTGAGCAGACCAGAAAATTGTAATAGGCGAAAACATCATACTGTTATTAATTACAAAAAGTTAAAAGAACAAATACAATGTGTTTCATGGAATATAATTACTAATGAAAATAATGTTGAAACTGCAACAGAAAACTTTTTTACCATCTTAAAAAATGTAATACAGGAAAACATGTGTACCATCAAAATTAAGCATAATAACCAAAAGAAAAGTTGGATAAACAAGGTTTAATCAAATCAATTAATAATAAAAACAAAATTTATATTCAACTACACATAACACAGATCTAAGATAAATTTATATCAAAGTAAAAAACAAATTAACGCAATTAATCAAACTAACTAATATTACAAAAACCAAATATATAAAAATAACAAAAATAGTGCAAATTTATGGAAAACACTTAAACAAATTACTACACAATCACAAAACAAAGTTGGAAATTTTAATAAGATTATAGATGACAAGGGCCGACTTTGCACAAACCTCGCTGAAACACTAGAAACATTCAATAAACATTATGCATTATGGGGCAAACTTTGGCTAATAAGATTAAGATAAATGCAGACTATATTCCAAAGAGGAAATCTTAGAAAAACTCATTCTATCTTCATAATACAAATAGATATGAAATTGAAAATGATGGTAGCGACCGTTACTATGTGGTAGTTCATTTTAAAAAAGGTTAAATGAAAATAATTTTTACGTTTTTATACCACTATTTATTGTATAATATACACAAACAAAGTTTACAATATATTATCAATTTTGACACAACTATAGTTTCGACCTTTGCAGGTCATTATCAAGTGTTGAATGAACACCCTGTATTCTTCTTCATTCAACACTTGATAATGACCTGCAAAGGTCGAAACTATAGTTGTGTCAAAATTGATAATATATTGTAAACTTTGTTTTGTATTCTTCTTCATTCAACACTTGATAATGACCTGCAAAGGTCGAAACTATAGTTGTGTCAAAATTGATAATATATTGTAAACTTTGTTTGTGTATATTATAAAATAAATAGTGGTATAAAAACTTAAAAATTATTTTCATTTAACCTTTTTTAGATATGAAATTATTAAAATAATAGAAAACTTGGGTAATAAACGATCTGTTGGCTACGATAAAATAAAAATTGACACCCTGAGACAGTTGGCTGAGCAAATAGCTGATCCACTCTCATGTCTCACTAATAAAGTATTTTAATCCGGCATATGTCCAACACCATTCAAGCAAACTATTATTGTGCCAATCCATAAAAACGGAGATATAGAGAGGTCGTTAATTACCGTCCAATATCTCTAATCTCAAATGTAGCAAAAATATTCAAAAAAGTACTGAAATCCAGACTAACTAGCTATCTCACAAAATATAAAATAATAAACGATAAGCAATACGGGTTTCAGGAAGGAAAATCCACCCAAGATGCTATATTAAAAATTTCAAACAGTATCTATAATTGTCTAGATCATAAGAACCGCTGTTTATGTCTTTTCATTGACCTCGCAAAGGTATTCGATACCGTTGAGATTTAAAGGGGTATGTCTGATACCGATGTCTTCAAGGTCCTGAATAAGTATATCATGGACTTAATCAGGACCTTGAAGACATCGGTATTAGACATACCCCTTTAAATCTCTTTAAAAGCTACTTAACTGATAGGAAACAGTATATAAAAATTAATGACACTTTTAGTGAATCTAAAAATATTGTCCATGGTGTGCCACAAGGTACCGTTCTGGGGCCCTTATTGTTCACTATATACATAAATAATATGTTTAGTGTACCAACCGCGAGTGAATTATCAAGCTTTGACGATGACACTGCGTTATTTTGCAGTGGAGAGTCTTGGGATGAAACTAAGACAAATATTCAAGGGGATATGAAACTTCTAAAAGAGTGGTTTGATTACAAAAAATTAACAGTTAACATAAACAAAACCCATTATCTACCATTCTACATTAACAAGTCTAGCAAAACAACGTTCAGTTCAATAACGTACACAGACAACTCCGAAGTCCAGAAGATTACTCCTGTAATGAAATATAAGTGTCTAGGTGTATATTTTGACAGTAATATGAAATGGAATAAACATATACATGCATATACACTTAAGTTTTTAGGCAATATATTGGATTTACAATGCTTGCAAGTGTTATACCACGCTTTGGCTGAATCCCATATCATATATGGTATAGTATCTTGGGGTGGACTGTATAATATACATCTCAACAATCTTAATATTATTCAAAAAAGAATAATAAAAATAATCTGTAATAAACCATTTATGTACGCGACAGATAAGCTCTTTGAAGAAGTAAAATTGTTCGATGTAAGGCAATTATATTTTCTTTACGTTGCATTATATCAATAAAAAATTACTTAAATATAAAACTAATATATGTAACACAAGAAATATTGAAAACACATTACTACTGCCAAAATTGAACACTACATTTGGACAAAGAGGATTTGCTTTCTTGGGACCAAGAATCTACAATTTTCTCCCGAGAAAAATAATAATTATAAAACAATACATCACTTTCAAAAAATACCTTAAAGAATTTTTAATTAACAAAACTCGATTAAGTATCCACAAATGTATTGACTTCAGAAATAATTAAAATCTTGAGGACCACTCATTTGCACAATCGCAGAAGATTTGCCAACAAACACCCTGTTTCCTATTCAATAAATCGGTACTTCAGATGTAAAAAAGTAAGTATAAAGAAAAGCATTTGCTAAGAAAATAGTTAAATAAAGGGACTAACATTATTCTCTTTGGCCTAGAATAAAACCTGCAGTAAACACAAACACAACTTGGAAGTGATTAATTGGTCTACTTACTTGTTGACAGCAACAGGCGCGGCTGAAATTGATGAATTGATTGAGGACTTAAGAGATAAAATAGATGTAATGAAGAAAACCATTTATTTATTAGATGAATAATGTAATAATTACCAGCCCCATCTACCAGTAAATTCCAGCAACGAACATCTCTTCAAATCAAACACGAATCTAAAAAACTGCAATAATAACACCGATATTGCCCAAAAATCAAATCTTAATGTAGGCAACCTTCTCCCTGATACAAGTCAACTAAAACAAGAAAAGTGTTATCCTAAATAATACTCCTTATAAAGTAACTGAATATCCTACCATTTGTAATGTCATAGAAACTGATATAAATAAAACATTAAGAAATATCGAGGAATCTCACGATGAGGAATTGTTACAAATGAATAATCAAGATAAATGGGAAACAGTTCGAAATCGTCGCAAATACAAACAACGTACTATTTTAGCTACATCCAAGAGTAGTGCGATCAAAGGGATTCCCCAATTTTAATATATACATGTGTTTTTGTTAGATCCTAAACTCACTAAAGATGAACTCACTACAGATCACTTGCTACTTTATGTCTCTTATGATGTCGCGAATGATTTAGGAATAACATAATCTGTGTAGGTGGGTTTTCTATAAATGTTAAAATTAAGTTTGTTATTTTGTTTGTTAATTGAGAAATCAAGAAAATTGATAGAGTTGTTAGATACTGTTTCTACTCTGAAGGTTGTTGATTTTATTCAAATGAGTAAGTTGATCTACTTATTAATATTTTATGTTTTTGTGAAAACACCGTAAAAGATATCAAACATTATTAAGAGATAAAAAGTATTTAAATTAAATGCTCTTTAAAATGTTTTTATTGGATAAACCAATAAAAAAAATATTTTAGTTTTTAAGTGGTGGTACTGTTGTTTTTTTCACTTTCTGTTAATCACCATATTTTGACAACAGGAATCTATGGTCCAGCCATTTCTCCACGTTAACGGGATTCCCTGTATATTGTTTATCTGTGATCCGTATTAAATGCATACCTAACATAATCATTACTCCTCTCACAAAGTTAATAAATGGTGATGTGGCCATCATAGTACTTTCCCCATTATTTTCTCGAAAACTGTGAGGTTTCCGCAAAAAGGCTATTCTTAATAATTTGTTCACTTTTGAATTCTCTATAATTCTCTTTTATATAAATTTGATGTAACTTCAATAGTTTATTAGAAATTGGCAAAAAATGTCAAAATTTTCAATTTTTTTTTTTTTTTTCTCAAAAGTTAAGAGTTTTATGAAAAAAATATTTTAATAAAAGTTATTGATTATCCCATTCTCTTTAACTTTTGTTTGAAACGATATGTACTATTTTTCATATTTACAAAAATATTGGGAAAAACAACAATATTCAGTTTATATATTTTTTTTCTTGAAAGTTAAGAATTTTATAAAAAATATGTTGAAATAAAACTTGTTCAATTTTTTATTCTCTTTAACAATTGTTTGAACCGTTTTTTTAAATTTTTCATATTTAGAAAAATATGACCAAAAAACCAAAAAATGCCTCGAGTAAACCCACTTCCGGTTTATGAATATTTACCAAAAGCTTTTTAGTTCCAGTTTTTAACGACAAAACCTTAAGTTTGACGTTCCATCTCAAACAGATAATTCCTTTTGAAGATACAGCGCCCACCGACAGACACACACGCAGGCACAATTTTTTTTTTCCAGAAATTAGTGTTTTGGGTTCAGCGGACCCCAAACCGGATATTTCAGCAAAAAAAAAATTCAAAAAAAAATCACGAAAACAATACTCCCCCTATATATGTATACTATATAGGGGAAAAAAACCATTTATTTATTATTACTTTCCCTATACACGTAGTATATAGGGGGAGTATTGTTTTCGTGATTTTTTTTTCAAAAATTTTTTTTGCGGAAATATCCGTTTTAGGGTCCCCTGAACCCAAAACACTAATTTCTGGAAAAAAAAATTCTGTGTCTGTGTGTGTGTGTGTGTGTGTGTGTGTGTGTGTGTCTGTCTGTCGGTGGGCGCTGTATCTCAAAAACTAATGATCCGATGGAGATGAAACTTTAAACTTAAGGTTTCGTCGTTATAAACTGGAACTGAAAAGCTTTTGGTAAACATTCATAAACCGGAAGTGGATGTTTAGTCGAGGCGTTTTTTTGTTTTTCGTAATATTTTTCTAAATATGAAAAATTTAAAAAAACGGTTCAAACAAAAGTTAAAGGGAATAAAAAACTGAACAAGATTTATTCGAACATATTTTTCATAAAATTCTTGACTTTTGAGAAAAAAAATAAAAATTGAAAATTTTGACATTTCTTGAAAATTACTAATAAACTATCGCAGTTACGTAAAACTTATATAACAAATAATTGTAGAGAATTTAAAACTGAATAAATTATTAAGAATAGCCTTTTTACGTAAACCTCATAGTTTTCGAGAAAAATATAGGGAAAGTACTATGATGGCCACATCACCATTTAGATGAATAATGTAATAATTACCAGCCCCATCTACCAGTAAATTCCAGCAACGAACATCTCTTCAAATCAAACACGAATCTAAAAAACTGCAATAATAACACCGATATTGCCCAAAAATCAAATCTTAATGTAGGCAACCTTCTCCCTGATACAAGTCAACTAAAACAAGAAAAGTGTTATCCTAAATAATACTCCTTATAAAGTAACTGAAAATCCTACCATTTGTAATGTCATAGAAACTGATATAAATAAAACATTAAGAAATATTTACAAAAATATTGGGAAAAACAACAATATTCAGTTTATATTTTTTTTTTCTTGAAAGTTAAGAATTTTATAAAAAATATGTTGAAATAAAACTAGTTCAATTTTTTATTCCCTTTAACAATTGTTTGAACCGTTTTTTTAAATTTTTCATATTTAGAAAAATATGACCAAAAAACCAAAAAATGCCTCGAGTAAACCCACTTCCGGTTTATGAATATTTACCAAAAGCTTTTTAGTTCCAGTTTTTAACGACAAAACCTTAAGTTTGACGTTCCATCTCAAACAGATAATTCCTTTTGAAGATACAGCGCCCACCGACAGACACACACACAGGCACAATTTTTTTTTCCAGAAATTAGTGTTTTGGGTTCAGCGGACCCAAAACCGGATATTTCAGCAAAAAAAAAAATTAAAAAAAAATCACGAAAACAATACTCCCCCTATATATGTATACTATATAGGGAAAGTAATAATGAATCATTAGTCACTAGGATTTTCCCAGATGCTTTTAAATTATCTAAGATAATACTAATTTTTAAGTATGAAGACGAGCGTGGCTAATAATTATAGACCAATTTCAGTTTTGATAATTTTATCAAAGGTAATTGAAAAATTTATGAAAAGACGAATACTGAACTATTTTGAAATGGCCTTTTTAGTAAAAGTCAATTTGGTTTCAGAACTAACATGTTAACTTCAGATGCTATCCTTGCACTCTATAAACTGATTACGAACGCTTTTGAAACTAAAAATGTCTCAGTAGTTTCGTCC
Source organism: Ontholestes murinus (assembly GCA_963969525.1). Lineage (NCBI taxonomy): Eukaryota > Metazoa > Arthropoda > Insecta > Coleoptera > Staphylinidae > Ontholestes > Ontholestes murinus. The sequence goes on along the minus strand of OZ018398.1, from coordinate 11,465,674 downwards.
ATTGATCTGATTTTTGATTGTGCCTCGCATGACCTACTTATTAAAAAATTGAAAGCGTACGACTTCACAGATACTAGTGTTAATCTTATAAAATCTTATCTAAGTAATAGATACCAATGTGCTCACTTCAATGATGTACTTTCGAAATTTGAAAAGATAAAATATGGGGTTCCACAAGGTTCCATTCTTGGTCTTTACTGTTTTTAATTTTTATAAATGACTTTCCTTTAGAAGCTAATATTGCAAACACTGTCTTATTTGCTGATGATTCCAGTATCATAAGTGATGGTAAAAATCGGCTCCGTGTAAAACTTGTATATTTTATCTTTATGTGTATGCTTTTTATTTTTCTCTCCGTAATATTATATAATATTATTGTATACTTTATATTATCTGTTAATTTATTTTTTAGCTTTATGTATATGTGACGTACTTAAGACATTGATGTCAAAACATGAATAAAAGACTTTGTAATTAAAAATGATTAGCATTTCTAATTTTTAATGCAAATTAACAATAAAAAAACTCACTTATCTGAGAAGTTTCAGCGTACGCGAAATAACTATTCCATAAAATATTTAATACATTATTGACTATCTATTTTATTTCAGGCAAAGAGTAATAGTGTGTAATACTGAATTGTATAGGTATTATTAAATCAATTATGACTGGAAAATTAATTTTGTAACAACTATTTCCTTAAATGATTGTTATTTATATTCGAAATTCTATGCAAACTTATTTTTTATATAGCAGGTTTTCTGTAAAATAAGATAATCATTATTACATTTATTTAATATATAATTCTTGAGTAACTGCTATACTTTTGGCAACATAAAAAACAAATGTTTACTAATCGGAGTAAAAAATATAAGAATGTTGTATGATTCAGATAAGGAAACCAAAAACAACTTCAAGAAGATAAAGCAATCCAAATCTAAAAATCTCATCTAATGTACTCTCTCTCGACCACAAAATATGCATTCATTATATTCTTAGAAATAAATAAAAGAAGTTTTATTTATCTATGATATCATGATTTCAAACGATTTTATTATGTAAATTAAAAAAAAATAGGTATTTTATGTACAATAACTTCTAAAATTTATTCGACTAAAAAAATTATGATGTCTATATTCATAATAATTAAAATAAATGTTATTTAGAGTCAATAATTTATAAATTTGTGTTTATACGTTATAAAAATAGGAATTTTTATTTGGTATTTTGTTTTTTTTTTATATAAAATACCTTTCGTTTTATATTTTTAATACGTTACTTTTATACATGTTTGCTCAATAGTGTGTTTATAAAATAGTAATGCTTATTTTTATTTGGTAGAAATTACTGCAGAATAATGGTCCATAATTATTTTCGGTAATTATGTCATGATAATTTTTTGTTTTTATTACTTACGAAATTCGTGTCTCATGTCACATATTCAAAGTCATTAACGGTATTAAAATCGTGCCCTATATTTAAAGTATTCTATAATTTTATAATTAACTGGATTACGATTTATAGTTACTTTAGATATGTCAATGTGAATGGATTAAAACAGTTTATCCGTAACAGGATTCACACTCAAGAAAGTATTAATAATTCTTTGCATATATGGTTATAATAGTGAATACCGTTGTGTTTCTTTGATTGTCCCCCAAAAAGACAGCGTGGTAAATAGGAAAGGTATACCGCGTCGTACCTCCTCATTTACGTAGTGCGCACCGGCAGTAGCGGCTCCAGGTCAGTGCCGTTTCAGCCGCGATGGTTGATGAACGTACGCACAAGAGCGTGTAGAGTCTGCACGAACTCGACGGGTGACACGTGCAATAGGGCAAAATGAGACAAATCGAGTTTAACACAAGTGCTTTGTCTCAGAGCTTGAAGGGTTTTGAAATGAGTACTGAATATTTTTTAGTGCCCAATAAGACTACGGTTAGAACGGAATCGGCTGTTGCAAAATCAAGTGTAGGACCCGCGTGTGTTGACTGTGATGACCGCTACAACTTCTTTAGGGGTGAAGTATGGGTCTTCCCCGTGTTAATATTCGCCGGTGTAGTGATGGTAACTATCGCGGGTTTTGAGGTGTTCGTAGTGTGCAAAGCGTATAAACTAAGTTCTAGCCATAGGAATATATTTTTAGGACAGATTCTCCTATTGGGTTTGTTCCTATGTGCGTGTGTTAGCATTGCATTAACAATGACCCCAACCCCGGTTTCTTGCGCACTAGTACGTTTAGGAATCGGAATATCATACGCTCTAGTTTTTGCCTCTTTATTGGTGAAGTGCGTCTTTCTTATCTCCCTCAACACAGGAGTGTACCTGCCAGCAGCATATCAAGCTTTACTCCTGGGGTTTAGCGTGCTTATCCAGATAGCAATCAGTGTGCAATGGCTTATAACTACAGTTCCTGACGTGGAAAATGTCGTCTACGAACGCTTCGTCACCGAACGGAAACATAACCTTTTATTCACCGCTAAAGATCTGGATCGACCCATATATTCCAGACGATGTAAAACAAGTTATGTAGATACACTCCTATCTCTTGTTTACGTTGTATTTCTGATACTTTTCGTCAGCGTATTATCCATCAAAGCAAGACACGTACGAAATAACTACAGGGAATCAACTTATATCGGTCTTTCGGTCGGCTGCATCGTCCCAACCTGGCTTGTCTGGATGCTCAGTGGATTTCTAGTAAACGAACGCCACAAAGATGCTTGCCTTGCATTAGGACTTTTAGTTTCTTCAAGCATAATATTCTCCGTGATGTTCGTCTCAAAAAGTAGGCGACTAATTGCTCTAGGCAGTAATGGGGTGTACAAAGAAGACCGTGACGACCAATTTAGTTCAATTAGTAGGACGGGATCTCGATACTCGCCTTCCTTCTTCCACTATCAACCAGGAGAGTGTGGCTTCCGACAGTGTATGTACCAAAAACCGGCAAACTCGACGCCAAGTCAAGGTAAGGCTAAACCACAATTGATCTATAACAACACATGTGATCATATTTTATTAATAGAAAATCAATATTAACTGTGAAATAAAAATGCAGTTCCGTGCCTATTTGTTTTACGTGTAAGAGAACATCTGGATGGTAGGAAGGCAAATATTGAATGTTGTGTGTTAAATTATTATTGTTGCTCATATGTAACAGTACATCCTTTTTATGTCAGTAAGCAATTATAAAATCTACAATTAAATTATGTTTCTGTTTAGGTTTCGGAGCGAATAATTATAATAATAAATAATTAAAATTCGGATGAAAGACCTTGGTCGTTGACTTTTAAATTTTTAAAATATTTATAAAGAGCGTACATATAATACACAAATACACTAACAATGCATCAAAATATTATTATAATAATATGTGAGGTATTATTGAATTTTGTAAAATTAAAATTATATCTTATGATATATTTACAATTATAGTTAATATAATTTAATGATATTATAAAAATAATCAATTAAATTAAAGAATAAAATTCTGATAGCCTAATTTAATTAAAAACTATAATAATATAAACATTGTTCGTCTTAAGTAAATTTTAAACAATATATTATTTAAAGCAAACCGTTCAAAACTAAATGTTTTTGGGAAAAATGTATTAAAACTTTTGCCAAAAGCTTGCAAAATAAACATATTAAAATGTAATTGTTATTTATTTTTAAGTATTTGATAAATATTATACATTTCTTTGTAATAATTTTAAGATGGACACACAATTACATTTATAACCAACGTAATAAATAAATAGGACATAAATAAACAATAATTATATTTATTTACTTTATTATAAAGTGTTCAGAAGTATTATAGAAGAAACATTTTAGAGTGCAATTATTTATTTTATTAGACACAGAGAGAGAGAGAGAGACATCTGTATTGAAGATAGTATTACAATAATACGAAAAAACAATTATAATGCTTCTTCGTCGTTTCCTTCTTGGTTATTGGCAGTAGGTCTTTCAGCCTGTTTCATATATTTTTAATCGCATTTGAATTAGGCAATGAAACTTTAAAATGAAGAAAAATGTAAATATTGAGGCAGAAAGACCTCTGGTTGATAGCCTTTTGACAGATTAACATACTAACACCTCATCAATTATTTATTTATTATTTAAATGTTATGTTAAATTTTATTGTACATATTTGTCAATAAAGATGTATGTACTAATACTACATGTAAATGTTGATGATATTTAAAATCAAAATATATATTATTATGCTAAATTTAAGAATTGCAACTTAAATAATTATTTGGAAGCTACAATTTCTAAATTTAGATGGAAATAGATATTTAAAATCTAGAAATCACAGCCAATCAATATTAAATTTAGTTTTACTTTCCCTGTACTAATTATTTCTAAAGTATAGTGATAGTGAAAATGTTTACATTTTTTTCAACGGTAATATCCGTTTTGAGTTTCTTAGATACCATCTAACCACTTTAAGAAAAAGGTTGTAAACTGAAGCCTTTATTCTTAAACGGAATTGAAAAATCTTTTTCTAAAAAATCATGCACCAGAATTAGATATTTAATTAAGGACAATTTTTAAATATACTAAATTAATCATTTTATTTTTATTAGTTTTAAATAGTACTCTAAAATGATTTAAATTCTCACTTAACCCGTGGTGAAACAAATATAGTGAAACAAACAAAAAGTGTTTAATTAACTTTCTATTTAGTAGTACTTTATTTATTTTATAAATATATAAATGTTTATTTACAAATTTTTACATTTTTACATTGAAATGATAATTAATAAATAGTGAATGATATGTTAGTGTATTAATTTGTCAAAAAGCTATAGTTTTGTCAGCCTTTAATGAGTAGATGCATTAAATGAAATAAAAAAATGTAGAATGTGGGCTTTTTAAATTTAGGGCTTATACTTGGTTTCTAGGAAGACAGCAAAATATGTGGAAGGATTTTTGGAGAATTTTTCTGATATTTATTTTATTTTAACATAATTTTAACAACACTTTTATTAAGGACAATTTGTTACTATGTTGATTTCATTACTTTATTCAATATTTCTATATTATCAACGTAAAATTCATTTTATTTGAAAGTAGCAGCACTTCCAAATCATTTTTGTGGCAACTTCCTCAATTACTGTTTTCTATTTATATAAAGTGAAACTCAAAACTCTTGACCTGTTTGCTAATTAAATTCAATGCAACTTAGCAATGAAAACTATAAATAAAAATATCTGATAAAAATATAGAAGAGTAATTGAAATTAGTTAAAAAAATTTCTTCGACAAACACGATATAAGTAGTATTAAATTTTTTAGTGGTGGTATATTATTATAGCTCTTGCGTTATCTTGCTTTATTTTAATTTGTTTTTACATCGTGGATATAGTATTTATCACAGTTAGTCCTATTTACTATATTTGAAATGTAAATTAGTATAGTTTTTTGTAATAAATACACTTATTAAGAATATATCATTATGTTATGTTAATACTACCAAATAAAAGCATTCACCATATTATAAAAATATTCAACTAAATTGGTAAGAGAATAATTCTTACGTGTTTAATTTAAATACAATCCTTATCACTTATTTAAAAAAGCAATAATCACAAAAAATATCAATACATATCAGACTTAAAAGAATTCAAAACAAAATTAAATGTAATATTTATAACGATCCATTAAAAATAGAATACCTTTTTTATAAAGTTTTCTAATTTTTGACAAAATCTGGTAGAATACGATTTCGATATATAGGAAATAAATAGTCTATAAATATTATAGATTGTATTGCGATATATTTATAACTTATTTTTGAGTTATTGCTAATATGCCTTTCTTTGTAATATTTTGTACTTTTAAGGCTGGAAAAATAATTACATTAATAACTAACTAGTAATAAATAGATAGTCTCCATTTTTTTATATTACAGATTATATATACCTATATACAACATTTGTATTACAGACACTAACAATATTCAATAATACATTGTAATTATAAATATTAACAGATTGGGTTAGTTCGTACCTGTCTGGGCTATCGACTATAAGTCTTTCTGCCCTGTCGTTACAAATAAAAAATTTAATGATGATGCGAACAAATGAATTGATGTAGTGTGTTTGGAGGATAATGGTATTTCGGTAGGATGTTGGGTTTGCGAGGAGTACAATATGTATTTAGGAGGTTTTAATTATGGGGTTTAATTGAGAACTTTTCAGCAATGGCTAATATTCGTTTGGATTTAATCGAGAGGGCATGGAGTTTAAACGATAATTTGGAGTCGAATTATATTCCGAGATATTTACAAGTATGGGAAGGAGAAATTTCTGATGTTCGGATTGTGATTTTGGGTGACGAGGGAGTTATTTTGTGGAAAGGGATGGGAAGCTTGGATTTTGAGGGATTTATTTCAATATGCCACTCGGAGAACCATATTTCAAGGGAATTTAATGATGATTAGAGGGATGAGAGTGCAGATTGTAGGGTGGGAACATAAGACATAAGATGTCTTTAGCTACTTTATCAATGTTGCAATTTTGAAAATTATATTTAAATTCTGGAGGGGATGGGGTTGGTTGGCTTTGGGTATCAAGGTCGAATTGGATTGATAGGTGGTCAGAACATAGGTCGGGAATGAGGGTGAATAAATTAAATGTCGAATATTGGAAGTACATAGGATTAAGTCAGGAGCGGAAGATTGGTTTTAGTCATAATGAATGTTGGAGGTGTAGGGATTGGGACAAAATTGTTATTAATGTACGATGTACGATTTTTTACAGAGAGTTACTCAATTCGGCGCATTGTTTTCTTAAATATTTGAACAATTCATAATCAGATTGGCTGTTAGTCGATTTATATAGGCGATGTACTTTCTTCATTTCGATAATTAAGTTAATAAGGATATAATTAAATCATTTAGTGTATTTGTTTGGCTTGTATTTGCATACTGGTACAAATTTAACAATCATATATTAAAGTAAATCATAAAATATTTTGCAAGAATTTTCAACGTTATGGCTACGAAAAAATAATTCCCAATTAATATTGGCAAGAGCCTTATTAATAATTATAATCACCATTTTTAAAATTGAATCAATTTTGCAAGTACCTTTATGGAGTTTAACTGAAATTTCATAAGCAATATGATGTATGGATTGTTTGTGCCAATTTTCACTAGCAATAAAAGTTCATATGTCCATATTAGAAAAAAAATAGGTCTAGGAAAACTCCTCTATTATTAGGAATACTGTTCTTCTGATCAGATCATGAACGCTAATACATTTACTAATAATTTCCGTAATATTAAAATTACATCTAAAGTTATGTCTCGTTTATTTGACCATTTCCCATTTGGCAAATTGTAATCGCCACATATAATGACTGTTTTATCTTTATTTGAATCCATTAAGTTATCAATCGTTTTACAATGATTAATAATTGCTTTTGCTAATTTAATTTAATGAAATCAGTTTAAATTCAATTTTTGTTCATAATTTTTAATGTTATAGTCATATTTAAACAATCTAAAATACATTTTATTATTTATTAGTTTATTCAACAGAAATAATTTCATTCAAATTAGTGTTGCTTTGATAGTTGTAGTAACACCCAAATTAATTTTGTTTTATTCAATGTCTGTCGAGCTATTAACCTGAGAAGTAGTTGTTTCAAATTAATTTGTTTTGTAGTCTTAGTAAGACTCACTGTTGTAGAATCACGAAATGTTTTCGTGTTTTTAAATTTATTATTTCATTTTCTACAACGAACTAAAGGATTTCATTATATTGTGTAGATTTGTAGACGGCACCGAGGATTAATTTATTATTAATATTAACGAACAATTGTTCAATGCTTGTGCTATTTATAGGAACTAGATGAGCATGTATGTTATTATTAACCGCCTCCCCTCTGTTTTGTATTAGTTCTTATAGTCATATCTAGCCTGTATATATTATATTTCTTAAGTTGCATTTCAGCATCCGATACTATATCATCAAGCCATGTTTCAAAAAGAATGATAATATTATAAATTTAAATTTTAGCAAACAGCATAAAATCTCTAAGTTTGGTTTTCATACCTCCAACATTCTTATAACAAATACTTAGTTTTTTATCATGACTTAAAACCTTCCTTTCATGGTTGTATTTTTTATATTTTTAAGAAAGAAAACCAAAGATGTAAATAAATAAATAAATAAATTGAACCAGCAGTTACCGTATTATAAAAATTGAAACGTCTTCTCTAACTCTCCTGCAATTGCAATTGCATTTAATATTGATTTATCGTCAGAATTTAATTTTGAGAACATTCTCAATCAAATTTCTTATATTTAGAGAATTTTTGGATGTGCAATGAATTAGTTTGTGCTAGGGATGAACAAAAATGGAAAATAATATTAGGATTAATGACTTGTAAAAAATCAAATGTCGTTGTTTTGTCATTAAAAGCCTTTTTTATATTACATTTCCGATGGGGTTCATTGAGGTTGAGTATTAAAATAAAATTGTATGGATAAGTGATCCGAATATTGGTCTGGGATTAATTTTATAGAGTGAATTATGTGTCGAATGTTGGATTAAATCGGGACTTTTACTCATCAGAAAGGTTGGCGGATTTGAAAGTTTTGTAAAATTGGAATTAGATTTGACGGTATTTTCTTCTATTAACGTTAAAGTCGCTAATTATAATTGTGTGGTCGTAAAGCGACGATTTTGTGAAAATTGTATCGTCAGTCGAGGAATTTGGATGGATGTTTTGGTTTTAACGTGGAGATTTATATATATTAGATCATTGAATAGGTAATGTGCAAGTAAATGGGATTTGTTACGGAAGGCATTGATATAGGAATAAAGGATACGTATATTAGCCATTATTTATATTATTGTACGTTACCTATGTGTAAACCGTTTGTGGGAAGGATGGTGGGGATGACATCGGGGTCGAGCATTACAATGAACATGTGGTTGCCTCAGAATGATGTATGAGTATCACTATCAAAATATTCAATAAATCTTCTTTTTTTTAAGTTTATTCTCGTGACGTAAGTGTCTAAGATGTAATCGTATTTATAATGACAATGGTTTGCGAACGTGGATGTGTTAATAACTTGTCCATGTCTGGGATTTTTTGGTTAGTCAGGTGTATTTTAATGTTCGAGATTCCCTCTATTGGTTTGGTCAGCCTTTTTTGACACTTTTGTGACCAAGCGGCGTGTCCTACTTCCTTGTACGAAGTGCATTTTTTTGAAATCGGTGTAGTGCACATGTGTTGTGGGATCCTCCGTATTTGGCGCATTTAACTTCGTTTGTACAATTAGCCATTTTTTGAGTAAATTGATTGCATTTGTTGTCTGGTGTTGGTATTGGCTCGGGTGCTGTACTTTCGACAACGGGGTATATATTATATATACAGGGTGACTGACGAAAAACCTTTGGTGTTGTATCTCGCTTATTTTTGATCCGATTTGAATAAATAAAACATCAAATTAAATGATTTTTAAAAGACTTTAATATGAACTGTACTGATATTTTTTCTTGCATCCAGTTTTTGACAAAAGACGATCAACTTTTTTTTTCAAATTGCACTGTATATATATTTTGTACTGATCCCCAAGGAGATTTTTTTCTGAATCTAAATTTGTAAACGATTTTATCCATTCACCAAACCAAAGTCGAGAAATTGAGTATTAAAAAAAATTAAAAATCAAATACTCATAGTAAACAATATACAGAGCCTATTCCAAATGTCAAAAGTGACAGTGTCAGTCATTGGTACAATACTGCAATGATTTTTAATAATTTCATAATAAAAATGTTGCAAGATTTCAAAAACTGAAGAACGATTTCTGTAAGTAAGTAAGTAAGTAATCTTTATTCACAATAGCCACTGTATACAGAAATATTTACAAGTATAGAAACATTCTAGCGGATGTGAAACGTCAAATAATTTAATATGTTAAAATATATAAAAACGTAAAAAATCACGAACATATAATAACATTACAAAATATTTACTTTTAAAAGTACTTTAAACCTAATGGGACTTGTGATCCTCTTCAAACTCCTTAAACGTATAATAACATTTATTTATTAAAAACAATTTCAGGTTTCTTTTAAATATTGCCATGCTTTCAGTTATTTTTAAGTGTTGCGGGATCAAATTATATACCAACATACTAGAAAATTTGGGAGACTTTTTGTAGAGCTCGCTACTATGTAGTGGCATTCTGAGGTCATATTTATGCCGAGTATCGTGATTATGGATATCACGATTTGTGGTGAACGAATTTAAATTTTGTACAGCATATACTGCGCATTTATAAATAAATATTCCAATTAAAGTTAATATATTATTTGTTTTAAAGATTTCCCGACATGAATCTCTTTTTTTCAAATTAAAAATAAGACGAATGATTCGTTTTTGTGAAATGAGAATTCTTTGAACATTGGTCGCCTTGCCCCAAGACATTACATTATATGATAAATGTGGATACGCTAGCGCATAATAAACATTAAGCAAAGACTCTTTTGAATAGTTAAATTTTAATTTTAATATAGAGTAATAAGCGCTACTTAATTTTGAGGAAACATGATCAATCTGCTTACTCCACGATAGTCTTGCATCGATGAAACTGCCTAGGAATTTAGCATTTAACGTATCATTCATTATTTTTTGTTCTGGCGGTTTTCTATTATAAAATTGGATACAAACTGTTTTTTCTGTATTAAGTATTAATTTGTTTCTTGTACACCAATTTGCAACCTCTGAATGAATGATATTTATTTTATCCCTAAGATCTTCTGGTGTTTGTGCTGAAACTACTAGTGACGTGTCATCAGCAAAATTGATCATGTGACCTTCACTGATAAATTGGTGTAGATCATTAATGAACAGCAAAAAAATCAAAGGCCCTAAGGTTGAACCCTGGGCGACGCCTTCGACAACACTGTACATTTTTGACATTTTCCGCTCAATTTCTACATACATTTGTCTATTAGTTAAAAACGAAGTAATTAAATTTAATATGTTCCCTCTTATTCCAAGGGCGGATAGCTTTTCCCTTACGAATTTCGCATCTATGGTGTCGAACGCGCGGGAGAAGTCATAGAGGAGTGCTGCCACGTTTTTACCGGCATCTACTTGACAATATACTTCGTCGATGAACGCTACCATTGCACTTTCTGTAGATTTCCCTTCTCGGAAGCCGTGCTGATTTGGAGACAATAATTTAAATTTGTTGATATAATTCCATAACTGTTCACTGATAGCCCTTTCAAATATTTTTGAAAATGAGTTTATCACTGACACTGGGCGGTAGTTCGCAATTTCGGTTTCAGGTCCTTTTTTGTACATGGGCACTACACGCGCTATTTTTAACGCACTCGGAAATTCACCACTTTCAAATGCCAGATTTATAAGATATGTTAGCGGCTCTAGGATGAGATGGCTTACCGCTTTTATTAATGGCGTTGATATTTCATCACTTCCTGCACTTGTTTTGTTATTTAATTTTTTAATAATTAATTGTAGTTCTTCACATGTTATTGGGCGAAGAAACATGCTGTTACTTGGACTGTTCTTTGTAACTGTACATAAAGTTGATACCTTTTTTCCGAAATGGTTATTAACTTTTATCCCGGTTATTGTAGCAAAATAATGGCCAAATATTTCGGCAACTTGATTCGGGTCTTCTATTTTATTCTCTCCATTTTGATTGATAGTAATAGATTTTCGTATTTTTTTTTCCAAGTTCTTCATTTACGAGTGACCATATCTTTTTAACTTTGTTTTTCGCCTTTAGTATTTCATTTTCATGAAATTGTTTCCTTGTATTTTGGATTAAAACTTTATGCGCCTTTTTTGCGTTTTTGAAAATTGCACTGAATTCCTCTGATCTAATTTCAATCATGTCTCTATATATTTGTTTCAATTTTTCTGAAGATTTAATTACTTCGTCAGTGATCCATTTTTTCCTTGCTTGTTTCCTATCGACTTTTATTCTTCGTTTTGGACAAGCTAGATTAAAACAATATAGAAATTCATTTAAAAATATATTGAATGCACTATTTATGTCATTTGTTTTTATAATTTTCCAGTTGATCTTTTGTAAATGATATTTCAGTTCTAATATATTTTGGTCTGTTACTTGTCTAGTGATTTTAAACTGTGTTTCGTTGTTGAAGCACAAAATTCTAGTACAGTGTTTGAAATATTTTAATTATGAAATAATTAAAAATCGTTACAGTATTGTATCAATGGCCGTCACTGTCACTTTTGACATTTAAAATAGGGTCTGTATATTGTTTACAATGGATACTTGACTTTTTATTTATTTTTTTAATCCTCAATTTCTCGACTTAAGTTTGATGTATGGATAAATTTGTCTACAATTTTATATTCAGAAAAAAATCTCCTTGCGAATCAATAAAAATATATATACAGTGCAATTTAAAAAAAAAATGTTGATCGTATTTTGTCAAAAACTGGGTGCGAGAAAAAATAACAGTTCAGATCCTATTAAAGTCTTTTAAAAATGGTTTAATTTGATGTTTTATTTATTAAAATCGGATAAAAAATAAGCGAGATACAGCACCAAAGGTTTTTCGGCAGTCACCCTGTATATATAAATATATTAAATTTAAGAATTGCAACTTAAATAAATATTTGGAAGCTATACTTTCTAAATTTTATATGGAAATAAATTTTCAAATCTGGAAATCACATCAATCAATATTATTATTTTTACTTTCCCTATACCAATTATAGCAAAAAATAGTGATAGTAAAAATTTTAAGTAACTTCTTTTCAACCATCCCTTTTGAGATTTTTACATATATACCATATTGACAATTTTAAGAAAAAAAGCGCTAAAGGTTTCAAACTGAAGCCTTTTTCTTAAACGGAATCGAAAAAACTTTCGATAAAAAATCATGCACCGGAATTCAATGTTTAATCAAGAACAATTTTTAAATATTCTAAATTAATCATTTTATTTTTATCATTGTTATAAAAGTATTTTTATTTATTTTATTTTATCAGAATTTTAACAAATCCGTATGAATTATTTTTTAATTTATTAGAGTCAATGTTGATTTTATTACTTTATTCAATATTTCTATATTATTAACTTAGAAAAATTCATTTAATTTGAAAGTATGCAGCACTCTCAATATTTCCAATTCATTTTTGTGGCAACTTCCTCAATTACTGTTTTCTATTTATATAAAGTGAAACTCAAAACTCTTGACCCGTTTGCTAATTAAATGCAATGCAACATAGCGATGAAAACTATAAACAGGGATATCTGATAAAAATATACAACACTAATTGAAATTAGTTAAAAATATTCTTCGACAAACACGAGTAGTATTTAATATTTGAGTGGTTTGGAGACCTTATATTAATACAGCTCTTGCATTATCTTACTTTATTTCAATTTGTTTTTACAACATGGATATAGTGTTTATCGCAGTTACTTCTATTTGCTTTATTTGAAATTTAAATTCGCTTTATAAAAGATACATTAGTCGCATAGAACATAAAATTAATAGTAACTCAAAACAATTCTGGGATTATATAAACGACTGTCGAAAAACGTCTGGGTATCCCAAACAAATGTATCTGGGTAATGAAATTAGTGATACAGTAACTCGTAGTGTGGAACTATTTGCAACACATTTCTCGGCAGCATATAAACAGTCAAATAGCGATCTTCCCAATCAGCAATATAACAGATCAGTAGACCTTTGCAATCTCAATGTTACTCTTACAGATGTTTTTAACTTATTATTATCATTGTCGGAATCTTGTAATGCGGGCCCTGATGGTATTCCCGGATACTTTTTGAAAAGATGTGTTTACACGTTAAGTCGACCAATCTATACACTTTTTCTAAATTCGTTAACATCTGGTATTTTCCCACATTGCTGGAAAGACAGTTTTATTGTTCCGATTTTTAAAAACGGTTGTAGAGCAAATATTGCTAATTATAGAGGTGTGGCTATTCAATCTGTGTTACCTAAAATATTGGATTACTTGGTTTCCGAACAGCTTAGATGGTCTTGTTCCAACTTAATTATTGATGAACAAGATGGTTTCTGCAAAGACAAATCAACGATAACAAACCTAATGTTTTACCAAACATATCTATCGGAGGCATTGGAGAAGGGATTGCAGGTTGATTCAATCTATACTGATTTCTCCAAGGCCTTCGATAGAGTTCAACACAATATGCTTCTGCACAAATTAAAATTAATCGGCGTTGGCGACCAAGTCGTAAGCTGGATTAGGAGCTACCTAAAGAATCGGACTCAACGTGTACGCATCGGAAAATATTTATCCGATTACATCATTCAGGTATAATCGGGTGTACCACAGGGCTCCCATTGTAGTCCTGTTTTATTTTTACTCTTTATAAATTACATCGGATTAAATTTAAGAATTAGTAATTTTCTCTTGTATGCCGATGATTTGAAATTATATACCACTATTAAAACAATGGATGATCAGTTGGCACTCCAAGAGAACTTAAATAGTGTTGCATCGTGGTGTCAAGAAAATGACCTGGAACTAAATTTGAATAAGTGTTCATACATTTCGTTTAGTAGAGGAGCTATTCGTGACTTTATTTACAAAATCAAACATCACCTATTATTGCGTACAGTAGAAGTAAATGACTTGGGTGTGACATTAATTTAAACAAGCATATTTCTAATGTATGCAATAAACAATTTTAGGATTTATTAATAGATTCTCGGGTGCTTTTAGACCTGAAACTATTAAGTCACTCTATCAAACACTTGTTTTACCCCATCTTGAATACGCTTCATTAATATGGTCACCTCGCACCAAAACATCAATTCACACACTTGAGATGGTACAAAATATATTTTTAAAATTAATGTCGTTTAGACTGGGTCATAGCAGCACTGAGTTTAGTCACAGTAGTATGCTAACAACACTAAATTTTAAATCATAGGTTGAAAGAAGAATTTTTCTTGATATGTCGTTTTTGTACAAGATAATTAATGGATTAATTAAGTGTAATAATTTACTCCAAAAATTAACTTCGCATATTCCACGTGGTCCTCAATCTAGACTCAAACTATTCTTTCATTTTAAATTCCACCCGACTAAATATGGGATGTATAATCCTATTAGTCGTCTTATGCCCTTTGCAAATGCTATTAACAAGGACCCTAATTTCGACCTATTTTGTTTATCGTTTTCTATATTTAAAAAACATTTACGACATATGGATTTATCCGATTTCATATTTAATTTATATTATATTGGGAAAATATTTTAAATAAGCACATAGCTCGACATAGAGGACTATTTAATCCATAGTTAATATTGCGGTGGCTCGGCCTAAATGTCTTCAAATGATGCTGTAAACTAGTTCTCAGAGCATTGAAATTTAGCATTCGAAGTAATAATAATAACTCTCTTTATTCCATAGACTATAAATAGTTTAAAAAAAATAAAGTTACAGTATTGGATGCGCCTTAAAAATATACAAGAATATAACAAATGTTAATATCCATTACTCAATGATTTCCTTCAAATCATAAAATACATTTTGTAACAGAAATGATTTTAATTTTTTCTTAAAAATTGGTTATGATTTAATTGTTTTTATGTCGTTGGGCAGTTTATTTTAAAGTTTTGGTCCTACAATGTTAGGAGATATATTTTTAATATTTAGGCGACAGTGTGCGATATGGATATCATTAACTTCTCTAGTGTCATAGGTATATACGTCGTTATTTATTAGGAATATATGTTTATTTCAAAAAGCTTAAATAAAATTACATAAGTCTTCTCTCTGAAAGTATGAAATAGTCGTTTCAACGACTGGGTTGGCAAATCGTTCATTCCAGACTTATATTTAATTATTCGTAAAAAAATTGTTTTGTGCTCTTTCTAATTTTTGAGCACTTGAAGCATAATGTGGTGACCAAACTGTTACTGCAAATTCGAGCTTGGGTCTTATAAGTGTAATGTATAAGATTCCCAGGGTATTTGTATTAAATTTAGTTGAAAATCTATTAACAAAACCTAATAATTTAGATGTTGATATCACTAGATACATTATATGAGCATTAAATGATAATTTTGTATCTAATTGTACTCCTAAATCTTTTATAATTTTAACATCCTGTAATATATGATATGTATTTTGATTTTGATTCATAACTATAATGTAATTTTACACATTTGTTCAAGATCAAGTATAATTTATTAATTTCACACCAATTAGAAAGATTTATAAGATCTTCCTGTAAGAGACCCATCAGTGGGTAAATTTACAGTATGAAATATTTTTAAACCGTCTGCAAAAATTAAACAACGACTGTGTTTTAAATAATAAGTGATGTCATTAATGAACAAAATGAAAAGTAAAGGATAATGCGACCCTTGTGGAACACCGCATGATACGTTGATTATTTTGGAAATATTTGACCCTATTTTAATACACTGCTTACGAGCTTTTGCATCAATTTTAATCCATTGAACCACATTAGAACCAAAGCCCATAGATAATAATTTACTACATAATACTTCGTGATTGACGCGATCAAACGCCTTTGCGAAGTCCGTATATATCGCATCCACTTCAAATCCTCTTCAAAAGCATCCAAAATATATGTTTCAAACACGAGAAGGTTTATTGAAGTAGACCATCCTTCACAGAATCAATGTTGCTCATTAATAATCGCATGTTTACACGCCCATTTAATTTGCATACTAATTAGATAGTTTAACATTTTAGGGATAACGGATTGTTTACAAATGCCTCTATAGTTATTGATGTCTTCTGGATTTCCAAACTTAAATAATGGAGTAACGTAGCTGACCTTCCACGATAATGGCACTAGCCAGTTTCCACAGAATGTTTAAATAATAAAGTGATGGAATAACGTCCTGATGAACAACTATCATTTAAATCAAAAATTTGTTAAAATACGCTCGCAGTGGTAACATTAAATGAATTTAGGACAATTTCGTAAATTAAATTTAAAATCAGGAATTGCACAGACACTGGGTAAATACAGATGAGAAAAATTCCGCAATAAATTGACATATTCATTATCATTACTAGCTATGTTTTCATTTAAAACATGTGTTTTGGTTAACCAGTTATCTTACACATCTCATCAATAAAAGACCAACATTTTTTTGGGGTTTGAACGAAGTTCTATCTCTTTTTTTTTTAATGTCCGATGTGTACAGAGAGTTGCTTACTAGAATGCGTCCATGCTTCTTTCATACAAAATTTTACGTATGTGTTTTAATTTGCTTTTATTATATATGCATTTTTTTTTAATAAAGAAAACCAATGATGTAAATAAATAAATAAATTGAACCAGTCTGTTATCGTATTATAAAAGTTGTTGTCATATTCCTGGCTATATGATTTTTGAAACTGTCCTGCAATTGCATTTATTGTTAGCATTGAATATTGAGAATGTTGTCAAATGTCTTATATATAGAGAGCTTTTTTTATTTAGTTCCAACATGTTTTATCTTGTCTGTTGTTTATTAAATTTTAGGGTGTGCAATGAATTAGTTTGTACAAGGTATGAACAAAAATGAAAAATAATATTAGGATTAATGTCTTGTGTAAAATCAAACGTCGTTGTTATGTCTTTAGTAACCTTTTTTTTTATATATATTGGATTGATGAGGCCGTTACTTGTTGAAACTCCATATTATCACTTAATAAAAACACTGACGTAATGTAAGGTTTCAAAAAATCGTTTTATTGTTCTACAACAATTGTTTCGCCACACAGTGGCTTCATCAGGTAGATGACAAATATGGTTTTTACAATTTACAGTCATTGCTTATATATTATACAACTA